>VOMN01101418.1:0-15406 GCA_014899125.1 Orchestia grillus
TGCAGGAGCTGACAACTGTGCATCCCTTCAAAACAAGCTCCCCTAAATTCACGGCCAAGACTGATACCCCAGAACGAAGAGCGCATTCTCTTCCACCGCTGAAGACAAAAACAAAAGAACCAAAACAAGTCAAATGCCTTCCGTTTTAGAATATAAGAGAAAAAGTGTCATGATTTTCCAAACTTGTAAGTTTCACACTCTAGAAATGCTGCAAGGCTCTTAATTGATCCCATTGGATTTAAATTTTCGTCCACAGCTCTTCGTACCCTGGTATGAATTCTATATCTATTGCCAACTCTCGTAAGCCTGCGTACTTGCGCTGCGCCTCATACCTTGTACCCTAATTTTTACGCCCAAAAAGTAACGCAGTTATGGGCACGTACTTTTTCCTATGTGTATTTTTTAGCCCCGACTATGAAATCGCTTCACTATAACCATCGTCTGTCAATGAAATAACGCTACCGTGCGCAAACCAGCCGTCCCCGCATTGAGCGCGTGATCGAATTTAGTCAACCACCGCTTTATTTTCTTATTTGTTTCTCGTACAAGAAGCACGCTCTAATTGTTTCTTATGATACAAATAGTTTCCATGCTGTTCGATACTTTCTCTCGTTGATATCGCTACAGATTAGGGATAACTGTAGAGCGGTTGTTTGCAGGAAACGATCGACCACTCTATGCGGAGGACAATCGTACTGTCACCACCTAACGTTTCTTGACGGACTGCATTGCGTTCGCCCTCACGAAACACCGCGCGTGGTCTGGAAACAAGAACGAAGATCAAGCTTATTTTTTTAATAAGTCGGTCGGCTTTCGTCTGACCTCTGAGCTGCGACCCGTTACTATACCTCAAGTTTTGAAAACTACCCTCTTCAATACACCCACATAACGATAAGTTGATCTAAGACTTCACTAATCATTCCCTGGGTTCAATTTGGGGTCATAGGAGACCAAACACTTTATTTCTAACGTGTGCTTAATCAATTTGCATATCCTCTTTACCTCGTGAAATTATTTTCCATTCGTGAGGTAACTTACCATCAACATTTCAAATTCCCACATAGCCTCATAGAGTAACTCGTATTTCTTAAAACTAAAGTTTGAATTATTTTCATTTTGGGGGGGGGTGGGGGAATGAAAAGCTTCGTACTCCTACACCGTGCATTTCATCGTAGATATATTTACTCAACATAAGACTGCACGTAAAAAATGTTGAATGTAATAATGTTACCAATTAATCGGTAGTGGTCAATTTTTTTACCGTTAGGCAGAGACAGAGAAGATCATTCCTGTGGTGACCAAGGGATCTATCGAGGGATTTGCGAAGAATTACCGATGCCGATTTGTCACTTTGCCCATGAAGCTTTTTTCGTTCAAATCTGGATTCGCCGTACAGAAGAACTCTCCCCTGAAGAAATTGCTCGACAAAGAGTGAGTATCCAGTCTCTGAATTGAAATTTTAACTGCTCAAAATTGTAATGTACGTTCAATTTCCTTGAGATGGTATTAAAAACTGTCTAGTAATCATATGCACCGTGCTTCAGGTACGAATATTTAGGCTGAGAAAACATTTTGCGGTGTAGTTTAACATAGGACAACATTAGAAACGTATGTAGGAAATCTGGCAGCAAGTTTGGAATACAGGCAGTGTGAAATTTCTAACGTCAGGTTGGGGACTTTGAATTCTATTCCTTGAAGTTACAGTTTCGTTTCATGCATTGTGTTTTTATGAGGCCTCACCCAGTGGAGAACACTAGTTGACTAGAGATACTGTGCGCACCCTCACTTTTCAAAGGTGCAAAACTTTTGCACTCTTCAAACTTAGTTATTTTATTTTGGAGAAGGTATTGCCGAACAGCCTTACGCGACAATCGAAGAATCTGCTACGTTAAACAAAGAACTTCAGCCAATTTTAGCCATTAGGACAAAATACTCATTTGAAGATCTTTTCCGCGTATTTCTTGCCATTAAAAGGTCGAAGGCTCAAAGTGCATGAAAATTCTGTGCGTTTTTTCTATAAAGAAACTCAGGTTTTAGGTCTATCTAACACACTAGTCACTTTATACAGCAAGGTGCCTAGTGCGTACGGTGAATAAACATTCAGTATGCATTCAATATTACGCATTCAGTAATAAAAAAATTAGTTTATTCTTCATAAATTCATTTAATCAATTGTTTATTAATGCATATTTTTCAACATCAGCTGGACGCACGAATCACAAAATACGACACAAATATGACCCATTATTTCCCTCGTGGAAATTGTTCCAAGAACCTGTCGCACAGTAATTTCAGTTGGTAACAGACTGATTAATACCCGGGCCTTTATCAATCCTTACCTCAGACATCATCAATATAGTTACTATAGCTTTTGTTATCCTTTTATGAGAGCGGCAGGCACAACTACAAGGTTGAGTGGTACACTGTCTTCTGTTTACGAAGGAATTTTTAGAGGCACGGTAGCCACTCGAAAATCTTTTCTTGAACAATTCTGCATGCGTTGTACTGATACAGTATTTTCATGATATTATTGTCTCCCGAAATTAGCTGATCAGCTTTTACTAATTTTGTACTTGAATGCAACAGCAAGGGCGTGACGCACAATTAGGCCCGTTCAGTGATGAAACTATTCTACAAAATGTGCACCGAACAACTGAAGAAACCATCCATTTCCTACAGAAAATGACCTTCTCTAATGTAACATAACTCATCTTACTCCTCACCAACGCCATCGATTCTTCATTTACCATTTGATGATCAGTAATTTTCACCCGTCTCTCAGTCTCGTCTGTCGCTGAACTGAACCTGTCCCGAGCGCACAAAACCCTCACTGAAAAAGAACCCCTCATTCCAGGATCCTGCAGTCTCTGAACACCGGCTTGCTGAACAGGTTGAAGAGGCAGTGGAAGCAAGAGGCATTTCAGTGCTTCAGTGCTGATGGAATTCCAATTAATTTAGAACAAACGATGTCTGCTTTCTTTTTGCTCGTCTGCGCACTGGTTGCTGCGCTCATGTTCTGCCTGGGCGAGATTGCACTGCACAAGTTGCAGCCTTTCCTGTAACTCGCTGCACCAGAAGTACAATTGTAATTGCACTGAAGCGATGGAAAGAAACGATGTGTAGGTACAATTATTTCCGTAACGTCCAGAATAATTCTTTCTGATAGAGAAGTACTTCTCATTTTCACGTTTTTGCTTTCATTCATCAATGTTTGGCTAGCCGAATAGTAACTGAACTCTTTAGTGGCTCTCTCAGTATAAAAAATCAGCATTTTCAATAAATCTTAATTATTTATCATTATTTAGGCATGCCATTTTTTGCAGTTTGGGCTGATTTTATCGTGCAATATAACAAGCCAGAAGTTTTTTGTCGCCTCCAGTTACATTTCCCTCGACATAGAAGATCAACTTAACACATTCGCTGTCACCATGAAAGTTAGTTTCACTGTTCCATGCCACCAAAATTGTTTGTACTAATAAGTACTTAAGCTTTGATTTTTTTATCGTTGTGGATCTATGAAGTGGAAGCCCTTGTGGCCCACACACAATCAACGAAGACGCACATGTGTGTGTCAGAGGGAAACCAATGCTGAATAGCAGTAGGACTGAGAGCGACACAATACCTATCACTCGATGCACATGCGGCGTAGACAGGCTCAACTCTGGTCTTAGTCGAGTCTTTCAAATCGTAATAGAAAATAACATTGACCCTTTCACGCCGGAATTTATTTCTCGCTGAAAACTGATCTCTTCATTTTCTTGTATTTTTGATCTTACACATTTGAATGAATGTTTGAACAAAAAATATAAATGGATGAACTGTGGAGAGGTCCTGCACGTCACGTTCGTTACCAGACGATGAAGAAAAGCAAATTTAAGCCTTTTGAAGTTTAAACATCCTTAATAACAGCAATACCTAATTTGGGAGACATCTGTGTCACTCAGCATCGATGGAATAAGTTCTTCGAACGCACGTCTACGACCCACACTAACCTTGGCAGGCGCCTCTGAGTCATGCAGGTTTAATCGACCACACAAGCGGAAAATGTCTTGTATAATTTCTTTTTTTCCTGTTTTCGACTCAATTATAAAGCTAATATTCATCATCAGAGATAAAAGACATTTTTTCGATGCATGTTGCGTCAAATGAATTATTATGAGAATTTAAGCTTAAGGTGTTACAATAAAATTGACCCAAACCGTTAGGCTTAAAAATAGAATTTTTGTCGACTAAACTCTTTTGCTTGAACCGTAGTAAAGCAGGAAACGCTGTATTCTTGGAGATAACTCCTACTAACGTTTCTATTGGGAGTAGCTACTCTTTAAGGAGCCGAATCGAGCTCTGTATAAATGACAGGCCCATGAGACAGCAAGAAGAATTTGGCGCCTCTGATCAATGTGACGGAAAAATGTCTTAGACCAGAACGACAAGGTACTCTTGCGTTTTCGTTTGGACTCGTGATGAAAAGTAAGTACCTGATGGCTTTGATTGTCAAAATAAGATCTTAGTTGATCACATGCCCTATTATCCTGATTCGAGGTAATCACTACTACAAATAAACAAAAAAAAAATGAGAAGATGACTTTGACTATCAAGGTGAGATGCGACTTCATAAATTCGACTATAAAAATTCGGCAGGAATTTTCCCTGATAATTCAAATTAATCTGACATGACATCAAGGTTAGGGCTTGTGACAACAAAATTATAACAGAAAAAGCGGAAATTCGTTCGGTACAACCTTCTTTTTTCCCACTCCTTCAAACTCCGAAGTCGTGTTCTTTACTATACCCTTTAAGTCGCATCCGCGCTGGTGAAATGAAGAAAAGTATTGATGATTATGGCCTACGGTAAATACCTCTAAGCTGACCAAAAAAAATTTTCGGAGGTTATGTTCTACGGTAAATACACTTGAACTAACCAAAGAATCTATTTTCATTCCTCCTTTAACTAAAAACTCTCTCTACCGATCAATTCAGGTCACCTTGGAGATTTCAATTGCTGAAGCCTGACGCATCATATTCGTTTTGGCTCAATGCTCGGTGGATGCATACCATAGCGAGTGCGACGTCTACCTTTCGTTTAACACGTTTACTCCGATTCTCCACACAGGTAAAATTACATGCCGACGAATATCTCTACTGAGAATTTAAAAACGAAGGATTTTGGTTTCACAAAATTGTTTTTTTATTAATTTTCTTCCTAATCAGAACTAGCTTATTCGATTGATGAACACAAATTTGAAGAAAACTCGAAAATTTGTATTTATACATGATAGTTCTTTGGTTACAAAAGGTTAGGTTAGATGATCGCGTGTACCATATATGACCCACTCCGGAGTCAACGTGTTAAACTAGCGCCCTGTACCGAGTGAAGTTTTAAATCTGGGGATTGGTACTCTACGTTCGTCTTCCGTTAAAGTCAATCGGCCGCAACTGCGGAGAACTCGTGTAAGAGAGGTCGGTGTGCCGTGCTTACAACCTAATTTTGATTGAAATTTCCCCCTGAAGCATTATGGGCTGATGCTGATGAACGGCTCAATGAAAACAAAAATACTGCATGCATGCATGCATGCCAGCATGATTAAAATTTTAGATTAGTTGAAGGAAATGACTATCAGCAAAGAAATTACAAAGGCTCGATTGAAATCTTGTTCAACAAAAAAATATTGCGACATTGGTTTGCTGAAGCAGCTGTGGTAGTCTAGAAAATGCATAATTTCGTAGGTCATTAATTTCTCTCATTAGTTATTGTTTTTATGTATTTTACCAATTATTAATTCCTTTTATACATGAACCTGGATAAAACTGGAGACCATATCGCACGAAAACAAGCCGATAAAACCCTCATTTATTAAAATTTTTAAACAAGCGATTTGCACTCTAAATATCTCTTATATCTACAAAAGACTAGAATACCTTATGCTTAATTGTGAATAAAACACAAATGACTTTTTAACTGTAAAACTGCACTCGTAATTACTAAAATTTTCAATGGAAACTGGAAGTAGCAGGGGGCTATTTCAGAAAATTCGGGCTAGTGTTCAAACATTGCTCAAAACGGATACAAATACAAAATGTTTAAAAACTCATCCATAAAATTGACAAAATCTTACACAAAATATCATTTGTACTTGATATGTACTCACCTATTCACTGTCGATAAATCTGAGAATGATGTAGGTGATGAACCGCCCATTGTCTCGTCGATCTTCCGTACGAGGAAACAATCGTGAAATTCATATGCACTCATTAAACTTTTTTGGGGGAACACAGAACCACCAGAGTAGAACATTCCAATTTTCCGTCGATCAAAAGAGCCGCATAAAATAGTCATTGAATCGAATAATTGGAAGCTTAATAATCGTTTTATTTTACGCATGATTAAATTTAAAAATTTGGTGCACGAGTTTCTAGCACTGAACAGGTTGAGACAAATGGGAACTAAGGTACACTTATCCAACTGCTACGATAACGAACTAGTCTATTCCTAGAGTGAAACTTCATATCAAGTACAAGTGCACATGAGCACAGCAGACAAACGCCATGTGGCTGGGGCTGAGAATATCAAAATTGAACGCAAAGATTTTTGTAATTTTTTCACAAGCGTGACGGCCATTTCAGCCAAGTCTAAAGAACATGTAGCCAACGAGTATAAAGAGAGGATAAATTGAAAAGAGCATGTAACCAACGAGTATAAAGAGAGGATGTATTGAAAAGAACATGTAGCCAACGAGTATAAAGAGAGGATGTATTGAAAAAGACACGTTGTTTCGAAAGCGATTGATAATATCAATGGAAAATAGGTGTTACATAGTTTGTGTACGAGCCATAACTGTTACATACATAATGATCACTCTGAGGAAAATAATCGAGCAAAATTACGCTCTCGGATGCATTTTCTGTTGTTCCTAAATGGGGACATTTAATATGCATGAATTTATGCTCCCTCTAAATCTGCACACTTTGTCTATATATCTACGAGCTTGATCTCATCTCACTACCCACCCAAATGCAGGCCTTGTACCACCAGGAGTTAGCACGTACAAAGATAACTTGTTACGCTTCCTCCATGCGGGAGCGGACTACCGCTGCACAACATTTCTATCGACAACAGATTGACATCGAACAGCGATTGTACACCGCTTGGTATTATACCGACATCGACAATCATGAGAAATTAAAGTATTTATGCACCTAGGGAGCATGAGTAGAAGCGATGATTTCTGTAAGAGCAATTTTGTCACGAATGTGATGGCAATTTACACTGAGTTTAAGGAATATGTAGCAAACGAGTATAACGAGAGAATTAATTTGAAAAGACACATTATTCCGAAAACTATTGACAATATCAAAGGAAAACAGGCATCCCATATTAATTTCCTATACCCCGTAGCTATTATACGTATAATGAACATTAGCTAATTTCACAACTTGGCTGCTAGCGTTTAAAAATTCCTCATCGATCAGTTTTGTCAGTTTCTACCACGCAAAGAAACATTTTGATCCCCTGCTGCACATCGATTGGCTAGAATTTCAAGCACTAATATAAGAAGACTCAAAACGCAAGCGATTGCAAGCAGGGAAAAAAGTGACATAGTTTGTTCCAGGGTGACGCCAGCCACAGAGTCGGTGTTGCTTCCGATCAAAAAAGATTTTAACCGATCTCTCCGTAGTTTTTGAAGAACGCCGTTCATCCTTAGCCTCAACAACCTGGAGCAATAATTCGTAGTGAGATTGTGAGAATGAGCGTTATCTTCACGAAAATGTGATCACTTCCAGCTAAAAAGTCGAGCATTATAGTTGCCTCGAAAGTGCAAATTGTCAAGCGAGGGATGAAAAATGGTGCTTTTCAGAGCTAAGATAATTTGATGTACTATAGCCCAAATTCTAGTCAAATTATTGAGAACCTAAAATATAAATTCTTATTTTTCGTAGAATTGGAAGATACTAAGTGCCATGGCTCATTTACTAGAAAGAGTAAGCAATACAGGTATACAGTGTAGCTACTCTGTAAACCTTATGCTCTGTGCATAAGGATATACTGTCATATACAAAATAACTTCTAAATATAATAAATACTAAGTGGCTATGTCTCAAAACACATTTCCGGACAATGATCCATGAAGTTCTTTAACTAACACTTTGAGTCTTACAGGGATACTCCGATCTCAGCTTAGTTTTTACTTGGTTCGTCTTACCGAATGTGAAGAAATTTTGAAAACTATTTATATGCCTCAAAGCGCTAACTAATAACTACAAGCGATACTCACCCCTTGTTCAGAATTTCAATGTAGGGAGAATCTTTGACAGTTGTAAATCCTGACGGCCATAGAAAATACACTCCTGGTAGAATCGAGAACTGATCCTTGTCAAAATTTTGGTCTAGAATAAAGCTTTGTTTGCCAACGAGTAAAATCAGTTTCTCGTTCAATGCCTGCCGAAAAAAAATGTAATTAAATCATTGCCATTAGAAAGTGCTCAGAGACGCTGATGGTCAGCGTGAAGACCCCACGCTAGACGCTGTTAGTCTATTGTTTCAAAATGGTTGAAATATACATATTAGGGATTATTCTATTGTCACGTCTGCATTGAGATGACTAACAGTTAAATTAATGCTTGACAGGGTGACTGCAATTTTCATATTTGTATTTTATTGTATTTTTGTATTTAATATGCACAAGTAACTGGTGATATCACAATGGTGATTATATTTATCTCAACTAATCAGAGATTACATTATTTGATAGTAACTTTATGGGCACTATGAATTCAAGTGCACCTTGTATCTAAAGGGAAAAAGGAGTAAAATATGGAGCAAATGTTCACGGATAAATTAATGCTTTCATTAGCAAACAGACTAATATTTAACATCTTATGCGTCGAAATTTTATCAAATAAAAATTGCAATCTTTATCATACAATGCAAAATTTCTCATACGAAGGAAACATGTTAAAAAGATGAACAAATATATTTGGTTTAAGTGTATTTGAGTGGTATAAAGAGAAAACAATTAAGATGAATGCCGTCTAAAGAATGACCTACGACAATTTCTATAAACGTCCCATCTAGGGGACGCTAGCGGATAATAGATTAATTTTAAAGAATAAGTTTATATAAACGTCCCATCTAGGGAATAGATTAATAAGGTAATAGATTAATTTTAAAAAATAAGTCCACAGATAAAACGTCTCATCTAGGGGATAGATTAATAGGATAATAGATCAATTTAAAGAATAAGTCCACAGATCACTCTGCCTTGAGTCTCCTTGCGCACTCACCCTCTGTAAGCCCTCGTCCAAGCTGCCGACCACACCCTTGTCTTGCACCAGCTGAGTCCACACCTTCTGGAGCAGCTGGTCATTCGAGCACTGGAAAAATCAGGTGGACAAAATGATTCAATCAAAAGGAACAGCTGACATATTTCACATACTGCATTGTAATTCTTCAGAGTCAAGTTACTCAATGTTGTTTGAAACGTAGGTTTTCAACAGTGTGAATTTTAAATGCGTTTTCCTATGCATTTAGTTTTTTAAATATAGAATGATTAAATTTTAAAATAAGAAACGTTGTTCCGCTACGACTTTGTAAATTTATGTTGAATATTAGTATCATGGGTTCCGCCGAATCATCGGTTATAGATATAATTTCATTATTTCAGCATCAAACGCTTCCTCTGATGACAGATTCCTATGTTGAATGAAAATGAGGTTAAAATTTATTTCATCAGTAAACACTCAACTTACTGTACTTTATGAATTACAACATACTTTAAAATGCATGCACCCTATAGACAAACTGAAAATAATAATTTGTGTATAATATAAGAGAATATTTCTAATTTAGTAATAATTCAATGCTCTCAAAGTTTAATTAAATCCATTATTTGGGTTTCTTCTGTCCACCTACCACCACCGCGCACGGCCTTCACCCGAAAAACTTTCCATTCAGAAAACACTTGAGCGTCATATTGATTTTAGTTTACCTAAGTTTAAATTTACAGCTTTGCACTAAGTTTAACTACAACCTCTGTGAACGAATGTAATACTGGGCTGGAAGTCATCATAATCGAACGATATTGAATTTTGACAGTCACTGTCAAACTACTGTTTTTGACAGTCACTGTGAAACTGCTGCTTTACAATCTCATTCACATTCTCACCTCAAGTTCGGTTTTGGTGGCCCACCCGTCAATAACTCCGACTACGTAAGAGTTGTCATCCAGCACGGACTGGAAGCCATGGAAAGGATAAGACGTCGTCTGGACGGTCAACATGGCTGCCAGCCAACTGCTGTAGTGGGCCACCACCAGGAAAGCGGACCCAAATATCACCAGCAGCGTGGCGCGGCTAGCGCTCGAACTGTAGGTCCTGACGCTACCTAGGAAGAGGGGAACTATCGTTGGATGGATAACGATGCGGAAAGGCCTACGTAAAAAAGCGTTTGCGCAGGCATTTGCATCTAATAAAAATATTACAGTCTCAAGAAATAATACAAAATTTTACTTCAGAACTGCTAAATTACGCTAACCATAAAACGTTAGAGATATAATATTATATAATATAAAGAAAGCTAGATTCTGCCTCCTCGCAAACAGAATTTGAGTTTAAAGGGTTAATGATATTCCAGTCACGACTTGTATACCTTTTTCTTTCAACTCGATCATGGTACACGAATGCTTGTCACACATTCTAATTTAAAAGTTCAGGTAGCAAAAAAATTGAACTTATTTGCATCGGAACTTGCATACAGAGTTAAATTATTTGAACATTCCCTCACTCTGTGATCCGAAGGCGCCAATAACCTCCATGAATGACTCTTGCATCGTCAGCTGCTGACGCTCGGAAAAGCTGTTCCTGACAACGACGTGGTGCACGAGTGTCATGGCCGCCACCGTGGCCATCAGCGACCACCAAACTCCGCTTGAAAATTCACTCGTGTAGCGCGACCAGCTCGAATCCAGAGACGTGATTTTCTTCATAATCATCACAGTCCTGTGGAAGTTGATTATTTATTTCCTCAGAACCCCGTGGCAGGGCGTACGTGTCTGCAATCGGTGTACTCATACCAGAAGATATTGTCTCTCTAAGTTAGCTCCTTTCTCAAATAAAGTTATACCAACTACCATGCTTACTCTGAACCCTGAAAAATTTTCTTAAGATAGCTATAAACTTCTTAGCCACATGGAATGCGATCTCATGGGAGCGAAAACAAGAGACTGTTTAGTAAGGCATTAAGGAAACGTGGAATCTATTCACAGGTATGTTCCCACACAAGATTCCTTGTGCATAGAAACAGGCAAATAAAGAAAGAAGAGAAAGAAAAGAGAAAGAATGAAGGAATGAAAATGAAAAAAAGCAAAGTGGGTGCGGAAGATAGAAGTCCTGAAGGCCTAATGAGGTAACCTAGCAGTGCCCCCTAGGGACGCCACTGCCCGTAGCATGAGATAGACAACCCTAACTAACCTAACCCTATTGCCTATGGCGTATCCTATGCCTTCTCCCCCAACCCCCCGATGCTGCACCATAAAATTATCAGCAATTTCCGTCAGTAAAAATTTCTCGTGAGCGGTACATTCTATATTGAGAAATTTATAACATCTTAAGTAATTCCTCATAATAGCATTCAGGCTGGGAAGTAACTCTTCATTGGTCATTTTTACGATTAGTAAATTCTAAAGTAACAGTAACATTCACAGAAGTCCGGCTCATGATTGTGACCCTGCAGTTATAGTCAAGAAACAATTTCCCTGAAATTCTGAAGCGGCGATCACAACTTAAAGTCTGTTCAAATTCTTTTTAATGCGTGTTTTGAAAACATGTAATTTTCTGTAAGCCTATTAACGTATTTTTCAATAAAGTTTTTCGAACAGCTAATTGATACTCAATCCTAAATATAATCTCGGTACGGTGAAATGGTTTTTAGTTTATAAAAAATTGAGCAAGAGTTGAAATTTCAAGACTGATACTTCAATTTTTATTTTATTTATGATAATAATTCAAAAGATCACGACGTTTTCTCGAGGCCGCGTGCAAGATGCCTCTTCAAGAAGTCTTCAATAAAGTCTCTCCTTTAATAGCTCGCAATGCACGTTTATTTATTTTCTGCCTCGTTCGTCGAGAAGCAAGTTTAATATATTCTACGATCTATATTTACTTTCATATTAGCCTACTGACGTCATTATCCAGAGAACTCTCAACGGCAGTATCGAAATTTTTACGAAGGAAAAATTTGTTGAAATGAACATTTGTGATAGGTTACTGATGGACTTGTTAGAAATGTCATTGAGAAAGTCAATTTCTAGAATACTAAACTGTAATACGATCAGCCCAAGAGCAAAGCTGTTAAGAGTGAAAGGGGAATTTATCCAATAATTCCATTAACCAGAAGGAAGCAGTGAGCAAACTATACAAGTACTTAACGACTAAAATTAGCGAGTTATTTTGTTAGCTACCGGAGTATATAAAGAACGAGCTACGTAATAGGCTCAGCATCTACAGTCCATTTGCTTGCCACGTACAATTGGATAATGATGAAATCAATCCAGCCAATTTGTTAGTCAGGTACATCTAATTGGAAGCCATAGAAGTGGTACATCGCTAAATCAATCATCCATTTTGTTAGTCATGTACATGTAATTGGAAACCACAGAACTAGTAAATAACAAAACGAATCCTGTTAGTCTATTAGCCAGATATGTGTAATTGGAAGCTAAAAAACTAGTAAACAACAAACCCAACTCAGTCAGTTTGTCAGCAACTTACAATGAGAACCCAAGGAATTAGTAAAAGACTGGTCCAATCCGACCGGCTCGTTAGCCAGGGAGAGCCGAAACCAAGCACCTAATAAACGACTAAACCAACCCAGCCACTATGTTAGCAAGCTAGAATGAGACACGTACGAACTGTTAGAAGACCTAGAACCCAGTCTTTTTTTAGCTGGGGAGAGTGAAAAACTAAAGAATTAATTAAAAACTAAACTAATCCAGCCTTTTCGGTAAGTAGCGAGAATGGAAAACCTCAGAATTTGTATTATTTCTTTACTAACCCAGTCATCTCGTTTGCCACGAGAAATTGCACAACTTGAGAGCGCGTGAGGGTGTTGTCGAGGTTCACGATGGTGAGGTCCCCCTTGCCTGACGCCAGGTCCCCCACCATGCCTGTCCAGGAACCGTCTTTGCGCACGGCTCCATAGTCCTTACTTCGCTGGTACCTGCACCTGAGGTTTCCAAGCGAGACCATGAATGTTCGTTGCAGTATGTGCTATACCTGAGTCATTTTTTGGCATCTTCAAAAGAGTTCAAGTTTGATTTTGCTCTCGTTGCTAAACTGATGATGGAATTTCCTTATTTTTTGGAGTTTCTTTCGAAACAACTAATTAGCTTTTTACTAATACATACTTGATGTCATTTCTTACAATTTAGGCACAGAAGTTCCTAACGGGAAGGAAGCCAATGCGACAATTAGTCATGCCACGTCTAGTATAGTCCGCCAATGCAGACCATGAATCATTGATGTTATTCCAGCAATATTAAAACAAAAACTTGAAAGAATTGCGATTCAGTTTATTTACATAGCTATATGCATCAAACATGGCGACTGCGGCTACCGTGGCCGTGTGTGAAATTGTATATTCTAGAAAAATTCCGACCACCCTCTCACCCATCGACCATTAAGAATGCAATATGGTTTCAGTCAGAAAAACAAAACTTTACGTAGTTCAAGGTCCAGATATTTAGACACTATATCTTAAGGTATGTTGATTTGTAATTTTGCTTTCCGCAGCTTGGTCAAGATTCAAATGTTAGCAAAGTGAGTCTATCAGTTTCGAAGTAAGAAACGTACGTGAAGTTTAAATGATACTCCAGAGCTTCCGTGAAGCGGTAACTCCATGCCTCGATCTCTCCAAGTGGCCCGCTCTGTAAACAGACGACAGTTTTAATTAGCATTTTCTCGACAGCTTCCGTAAAAAGGACATTATCTGCAATGAAAGCGGCACATTAAAATGCTAATATTTAATTCATCAGTGACAAATGAATTATTCAGTGAAAGATTTAAAAATTGAATATAGAATGAAGTATCGGCTACATCTAACCGTTTTAACAGCTGGGCACCAAAATGTCACCGGTGTCGGCTTCTAATTCACTCGCCCAACGAAGTAATTCAAAAATACTAATTGGAACATGTGTTTAGATTTTCATTTTTTTTCATCTTTTTAGTCCATTTTTCTTATTACATTCCCTACCATTGAACTTCACCATCAATTGAGCAGGCCTAGACCATCTCTTATTTACTTTATTATTTAACGGTCACTTTGAGCCCACTAAACAAAAGCGTAGTTTCTTTAAGACTCTGAAAAAGTAAACATTACTGTACATTGTACTCATAATCATGGTAGGGAGCACAAAATGTTACTAAAATACCGCATTTTTCAATGCAAAAGTTGAGTTTGATTCATATAGTTAAGTCTTATGAAAAACACCCAGTTACCAAAAGAGCTACGTACGATATACAGGCATCTCAGCGTAAGTCCTTGCAAGTCCGTCCGCTTTCCAGCCTCGCCTGGCGACTCAGGCACGACTCGTGAGGACTGAGTCTGCAATGAATCCAAAAGTCAGGTATTTATTTTGTGCACCTGATCTCTCATAAACAGTCCTTAAGCTACACTTTCCACTACGTATGAAGTGTCGTAGAGACGAACTCTCTGCATAGCTGGCTGGTATTACATGGTTTTCTCCTTGATCAAAATTTCTAATAGATACTTTTGTTAAAAACATCATGACTTTCCACAGCCTCACCCAAGTTCCTACAGTGAAAGTTGAGCTTGGGTATCCGACAGCCACGCTGTACTGCTCGACCAGGCTAATGCTTTTCACATTGTTGTCGTTGCTCGAGCTGACCAAGGCGAATGTAACCTGAAATTAGATTGAAATGTTTATAAATTGATGACATTGCAGGCCGTTGGGAAGCGGCGGTCAGTACGGCATCGCAATAAGCGTAAAGATCGTTTTTGAGCGGTGTCTAATAACAGTGCTTACTGCCTCCAGGTTCACGCAATAGTACATTGTTGAGAGCGAGTGTAAGTCGTGAAATACACAAAACAAAATCACACGACACAAGTACACACGCAACACAAAAACTCCCACAAAACTACAATGCCATGAATAATTAGAGCTTGTATGTTCAGGACAGATGTTTCTAACATGGACTCTGAACTCACCAAATTATCGAGAGGAAGTGAGAGGCGTGGAAGGTTAGCCTGGCGCAGCAGGACCAGCACCGACAGCTTTTTGAAGACTCGCCTCTCAAGAGTTTCTAGCTAGAGAACGTTAACGTGTGAACCAGTTTCATTATTTCACGAAATAATCCGATTTAATGATACACTTTAATTAATAAAAAACCGTTCACG
>VOMN01101420.1:0-16598 GCA_014899125.1 Orchestia grillus
TGATGTAATAGCTAAAAGCGTATCGTGATGTAATAGCTAAAAGAGTATCGTGATTCAATAGCTAAAGCGTATCGGGATTTAATAGCTAAAAACGTATCGTGATGTAATAGCTAAAGACGTATCGTGATGTAATAGCTAAAAGCATACCATGATGCAATATCAAAAGGCGTATCGTGATGAAATAGCTAAAAGCGTATCGTGATGTAATACTTTAAAGAGTATCGTGATGTAATAGCTAAAAAGTGTATCATGATGTAATAGCTAAAAGCGTATCATGATGTAATAGCTAAAAGCGTATCATGATGCAATAGCAAAAGGCGTACCGTGATGTAATAGCTAAAAGCGCATCATGGTGTAATAGCTAAAAGCGTATCGTGATGCAATAGCTAAAAGCGTATCGTGGTGTAATAGCTAAAAGCGTATCGTGGTGTAATGGCTAAAAGCGTATCGTGATGAAATAGCTAAAAGCGTATCGTGATGTAATAGCTAAAAGCGTATCGTGATTTAATAGCTAAAGCGTATCGTGATTTAATAGCTAAAGCGTATCGTGATTTAATAGCTAAAAGCGTATCATGATGTAATAGCTAAAAGTGTATCGTGATGAAATAGCTAAAAGCGTATCGTGATGTAATAGCTAAAGCGCATCGTGATTTAATAGCTAAAAGCGTATCATGATGTAATAGCTAAAAGCGTATCGTGATGTAATATCTAAAAGCGTATCGTGATTTAATAGCCAAAGTGTATCGTGATTTAAGCACACGCAAAAACAAAACGACACAGAATCACTACAACACAAAGGCACCCTCGAACACAATCACACACCACCACAGACCGTACCATGGTGCACGGGTCGATGAGGTCGTGCAGTATGAGGCGTTCAGGGATGCAGAGGCCCATCAGCGGCTGCTGGTGCAGGTGGTGTGGCGTGACCGTGCCTCGGTGGTACCTGCAACACGAGCACTGTGTCGGTACAGCCACACCGAGCAGTTTTGTGAACACCTACAACGATGAGCTCCCACGAAATGAACGTATTCCAAAGTTGACCCTAATAAGATCAAGGCCATTTTGAAAGGATTTGAGGAATACAGTCGTTTCCGGCATAGAGCGCTGGATCGGTCCCAGCACACCACCGCTTATATTCATCACCCACACAGACCAGTGTCTCCCAGAGTAAGCATCAAATAGCGTGTAAAATGTTTGTGTCATGAAAAGTAAATAGGAAGTGTTATTAAAAGTAAATGTGAGTATAAGACAGAGCGGTTATTTGTAGGAACCGATTAAGTGCTCTATGCTTGATCGACAGTTATACAATTTAGCTTTAAACTCCTATTGTTTTGAGTTCAAAACGAGAGTGAACAAGCAAAGTGCATGAAATGCAAGACTGTTCGCGCAATCTTTCGCTCATTTTATAAATGACTGGTCCTCATAGGGTCATAAAATATTGAATGACAATATGAATTTCCACTGGCCTATTATGTAGGGTTCGGCCGTCCGGGCCTCTACATCATCCTATGGAGGAACACGTCTGTGTCACTAATGAAATCTTCTCCATACGGAGATTCGATTCCAAATTTAAAGCTCCCCATCCACACGAAATGTGATACAAAGAGAGTGAAAAAAGAAGGGACCATTTAGTATAGACAGTAGAAAACGTAGAATATATGCACAGGTGAGTTCCCACACCGGATTCCCTACGTATAGAAACAGCAAGTCAAGAAGGAAAATGAAGAAAAGATAGAAAAGAAGATGTGAAAATTGAAAAAAGCAAAGTGGCCATGAAAGATAGAAGTCCCGAAGGCCTATCTATAGTTGGAGTAACCAAACAGTGCTACCCCGGCGTCGCCAGTATCCATGGCATAGGATAGACTAACCTAACCTAGCCCCTCCTGCCTATCCAATGCCCCCTGCGGGGTCCATACGAAGCTCCGTACCATTGTTGTTTTTCATAGATTTCCTTATTTCCCAAGTCCAGGGTCAGCGCTATGCCCATTGTAAAGTAAATGCGGCCATGTCAAATATCCACGAAATTTCAATGTTACTCTACGAGTGCAATATTATGATAGTGTAATAAATACTCGTAGGTACACTACTGCTAGTGTAATAAATACTCGGGTATTTACTACCCTATCACAATAGAAGGCAGCACCAAGTGCTTCACATAATGATACTCGTAAGTCTTGTAATTAGTGTATTATTTTAACTAAGAATGTTAATAAAACCTACATTGGCGGACGTTAGTATATATTTTATATCATCCCAAAATACTTTTGTATACTTGGTGAAACGACGAATCAATCTGGAAATGGACAAAACCAAGACTTTGATAATTCAATTTGGTCAACTGTAGCCTGAAACCACAAAATCTGTAATTGTGATTATAGAAGTTCATGACCTTTAATTATTACCAAAGCTAACCTAGTAAATTCTATTAATTCATATTTTAATTGACAGCTCCGCGTTTGAAGACTTTCCACACTAAATTTAATAGAGTACACACGTATGACGCACCTCATAAAAAGCTAGCACTGGGAAACCGACCGTAACACGAAAAGATATATGCTTGGTGTGACGGAAACCAAAGAAATGGCGACATAAAGGAACGAAATAAGACGACTATACAATACACATAATAATGAATCGTATCAGATTGCACAATACACTGCGTAAATTATATCTCACGTTGTGATTGGGTGCAAGTTGTCTTGGGCTACCGGCAGCAGGACAGCAGCCAATGCGGTGATGGCTTCCTCCACAGCGCGCTGGTTGGCCGCTCTGCCAGCCACAATAAGCCGTCTGCCGCCCAGCAGGCTGGCGATCAGGCTCTGGCTGACGTCACTTAAAGCCAGTTTGTTCTTCGACTTGCCAGGTATGTTGAGCAGCAGGCCACTCAACCCGTAGTCTGAGAAGAACAATGATCTCGGATTTTAAAGCCTTTCTTTCATGAGTTACACGGTGAGTGAACAGATCAATTGCAAACAGGGTGAAGTGAAGCGAAAGAGGTTGGGTTTCCCATTGGAACATTTCTGAACTGTAAAATTGGCAACCTGTCCCTTTAAATCTCATTATTTTGATCGATATCGAAATTGTTCACAGCCTTAACTGATCAACACATTACTTAGAAAATTGAAGAAATTGAATTATCACGCACGTAATTAGTCTCACTAGAAAGTAGAGATTAATAACTTCGACGTTTCATCAACCTTGAGGTAAAGTCTAAGAATGCAAGACGCGTCAATTAACGAAATCTATATTCCAGAAAAACGGAATCACATAACCTCATGAAATTATTGGACTAAAAATTCATGAAAGTACTGCGCAGTTCACTCACAATATGCGATAGCCATGCGACGATCGATGTCCACCTTGGGATGATTGCGGTACTTTTTCTTCTTCTTCCTCTTGGCCGTGGTGGCGTTGCTGGAAAGCTGACTGGACTCTTCACCGGAGCAACAGTAGCACTTGTAGCCTAGATACCGACATGTGCAGCACTCGCAGCACGCGAAAGTTCTCGACGTCTGACGTTCCAAAGACACGGTCCAAAGCGGCTTGCCCTTAGAATGCTTTTCGTCGCCAACTGACGCTCTGCTAACACCGAAATCCACTTCTGGTGATCCAGCCTCAAGCGGAACTTGCTGTGGCGTTTGCGATGATGGATCATCTAAGCCAGATGTAGGGATTGGGGCTTCATGGCCAACTGGAATTGGAGTCTCCTCGGCAGCAACTGCTAGTTCTATAGGGTAGGTATCATCAGGCTTGTGGTCGGTGTCGTAACTGCTACTGACGGTACAGCTGCCACTGACGGTACAGCTGCCGCCACTAGTGCTACTGAGTGTAGATGCCGACAACAACAAACACAGAGCGCCATCAGTAACGTTAGAGGGAGAATTAGATGTGAAAGCATCGTGAATTATTCCTGCAGCCCCTTCATTCTTCACTAGAGGTTCAGGAGCTGCGACCGGACGGTCAGGTTTTGGAAAGGGGGAGGTATTTTCTTCAGGAAAACGCTCTTTGTCGACCAAAACCCATTCACCGCAGTCTTGCATCACAGGAGCCATGTCTTTATCCATTTTGTCTACATGAATATTGAGTACTTGATCAACAATGGCCTCATCATAGCAAACTGAAGCTTTATATTTCGGTTTACTCTTCTTTTGTTTAGAAGTGGCTGAACTGTCGCGCTTGTGATCGGTTTTATTTTTGAATGAATTTTCTACACATGCTGAAGAAGTACTACACTTTCTATTTCCATTCAATAGCGAATTAGATGCAGTAGCAGATTCCCTACCATAATTACTCGACGAACTTTTGAGGCAGTCTACCACTTTCACCACGGGCAGATTCCCGATGAAAAGACTACCGGGATCGTTGAGGTAACTGTCAGAATCTATGGCCTCGAAACACAGCGCAAGGCTCGACTTATTGAGGTCGGTGTGCAACTCGGACAACTCGAGCAAAGCGGACACAAACCCACAGCCTGACAGCGTGCGCAAGCTACGCAGGCTCTCGTATCTTCGCCGAATAGAACTTCCAAAATAAAGTTCCGGCAGCTCACACCGATGAAACCTCGCCGCCGCATCTGGACCAGATCTTCTGCAGAACCCAACACACGCTCCGCATGTGAGGTCTGCCGTCGGAAATTTTGTACGGCGATCTGTATCACCTTCCCAGCAACTGGATCCAGAGGTATTGAAATCCTTACAATCGTTTCTCTTAAAGTTGGTGCATGTCCGAGCGTTAGATCCCGCAAGACCTACTATCTGATCTTCGGAGTTATTTTCTGCGGTGAGATTAAATCGCTGTTTTGGAACACTACCCATTCTGACATGATCCAATTTATAGTTCTCAGAATCTTCCTTGCCCAATTGCTGATCACGACCTGCTCGATTATTACGAGAGCATTGAGACAATTCCTCTTCTTCTTCTGCTTCAGGAGCAGGAGGTGAATCGTAGTACGAGGGCTCCAGCATGTCGTACCGAGACGTGGCCTTGTGCAAGGGACTGCCTGATGTACTCGATATTACTCTTGCAAGCTCTTTTACTTCCGTAAATTCTTGATGAACTTCCTGTCAAGTAGAAAGCAAAAACATATTAATTCCAGTGTGGAGGCGCCTTGCACTTTAAAAATAAATCTTTGATTAATTAGGTGAATAGTTAGTTGTGCCATTGAAATGCGATCGAAAGTAAAATTGATGCATCACTAAAGTGAAAATTTTCTCCGTTCAAAATAAATGTAATGTGGCCTTCCACCTTCCAATTCACGTATATATATGAGCACACACATATTAGCACATGTTAACATTTATTGCGTGCATAAAAATGGTGATACAAGACAAGCTCCAGCAGGGAAGGTAAAACCTCAATAATGCAGTCAATCGCAACACAAATGATATACACCTACTATAAACAAAAAACACCGAACAAAACAAAACGAAATCTACAAGGTTGACTTCATGACAAACCATAAATCAACGCTTCTACAACGGTTATTAACTGAAAGTTTCCACTCACTAGGTGCTTTCGAATGACAGAAATACTTCACGACAAACCAAAAATCAACATTTCTACAGCTGTTATTAAGTGAAAGTTTTCACTCACCAGGTGCTTTCGAATGACAGAAATCGTTCTCCGGGCATCCAGCAGCTGAGACGCTATGCTGTCCAGCGAGCAGCTGCTCAGAATTAGGTCGTCATTACCGTCGGGCTCATCAGGCAATTTCGAATCCAGAGAAGAAACGCAGTTTTGATTACTGCCAAAGGACGGTCTGGAGCCGACACCAAATGGTGCGAAGCTTGTGGTATTACAGCCATCTTCTCGTGACGCGGAATTTGAGTCACCAGTAGAGGTTTCCCGAACTTGCCCACTGAGTGGCATTGCTGTACTTGCACAATCTTGTTTGAAATCAGTGTTGGTAGAAGTAACGACTGTGGACGAAGTGACATTTTGGGGCGCCTCGATGCCGCTACAGACATCTGGTAAATCCCGTAGCAGGGAGCTATTTTTTAGCTCTAGCGGACTCGTGCTCGTCAGCAGCACGTCTGGATCAACAAGAGATGCGGACTTTGCCTCGCCACGGCCTGCTCGCTGAGAGGAGCTTTCTCCTGCGAATGATGGACAACGAGCTGCCTCATGACCCGTCAACTGTGAACAAGGCTTTCTAACGGAAGACGAGCAATGGCCCGTCAGTTCAACATTTTGTTCAGTCGAAATAGGCTCATCACAAAATTCAGTCTCAGAAGTCGTTGTACTACGAAACTTGTTTCCTATCGAGGCAGTAAGAACACAAGCCGCACTACCGTCGTTGGTATGATCCTGGCTCAGTTGTCTTGTATTCTTCAAGGCTGCTAAGTACCTCTCTTTGGTGTACTGGAGATCGGCAAGCCTCTTCTTGTTCTCCCACGCAAACCAACACAAATTGGTGCACTTCAAATATTCGCTAGCCTGAGGGAAGAAAAATAGACCAATAAATTAACGTATATAACATTCTCAAATCAATGCCTCGTTCTTCACGCACAAAAATCAAGACCCACACACAAAGAACAAAGCTGCAAGTTTTTCACTACCCTACCATCACACACCAGGCTCGGCTCACCTTCTTCATGCGTGTCCTGATGCACTCGAGACTCGTTTTTATCTTGTTTCGGTCCCACGTGAGGTAGGCAATGCAGTGCGGGCGCACAAAGCCCCTAGCATGGATGTCGCAGAGCGTTACGTAGCGCACCACAGCACTCACGCCCCTGAACTGGTGCTGCAGGTCCAGCTCTATCACTTCGCTGTCGCTGGGCAAGTTGAACACTCCTCTGAAAAATACAGGATGCTGCTGTTTTATCGATGTTGCACCGAATGCTTTAGCACCTCACAATGGCTGAACACTGCCTCAAAAAATGCAGGTTATGGTATTTTGGACGGTGTGGTACTCAATGTCTTTCTTTTTTGAAGTAATTATGCATGTAAACTAGAGTGACAGTCAACCCTGTAGCCGACATGAGTTACTAGCACCAACTTTCGTTACCCTTATAATTACAAGAAATTTTGAAGAATAAGAAATACCAAATAACGATTAACTAAAATTAGAGCATAGAACAAAGGAACATGATGGCACTATTATAGTGTGCACTCAACTTATGTTTTAAATTACACATGTTCCACATATGTGGTACGATCCCTAAAAGGTCAAATGCTTCCCACAGCGTCTGCAACGGTCTCCTTCTCGTTACACGTTACAGAGAGACACTTCTTATGGTATGTCTCAAAAGAACAAATAATCTTTTTGAGGTACATTGAAAATGGTGTCTTTACACTAGAGCATAGTAGTGGTGGAGGTGGTTTTTGTCAGAGCAAGCAAGATTTGCCCACAGTATGCTTTTGTCTCCAACTTTGCTGTAGGAGATGGTAAAAAGGTGGTCACTTCAATGGAACATCACACTGTTTTATATCGGCCCTTTGTGGAGGGCGGTAGATTATAGTCTATATTAACTTTGAAGTTATTTTGAGCGTATTTATAGTAGTAGAGATATATTTTCAAGAACAGTTGCCCAGAAGAATTTGCAAGTTTACGAAATGGCGCTCTACTTCCTTCAGTGATTAGTAGCGGTAAAGAAGAAACTGGCGTGCTTTCAGATGCTTTTTTGAGGCACATGAATTCTCGCACAATTCAGGCATGGCAGGATAGAGGTAGCTGCTGTACAAATTTATTTCACGCCAATATCTTCAGAGATTTCATGGTAGAGGGTGTTTGTTGTGGTACAAATAAGTTGACTACGAAAATGAGTTGACAGTACTACACATTGCACAATAATTATGAAATACAATTATATGCTAAAACTTAAATACAATACGCCAAAAACGAACCAAAACGTTTATACAAAACACCAGTGTGTAAGTAAAAGAATAATAAAATGCACGCATTTTAGCCCTACAACACAGTGCCAATGACACATACTCCTACAGAGCACACATACAAGAAACTTGAGAATATGCAACATCCTGTTACTGTAGTAAAGCTAAAGCTTGTGCTGGAAGAATAATCAACTCCCGAGCCCTCGACTCGAGCCAATTGCTCCTCAGACCAGTCTAACATCAGAATGTAGCCGTGAGGTATGATAGATATGAGAAGTTACTTATTAGCACACAGAACACTAGCGAAATTACTCACATAATTAAGTAGTTGGGCATGCAGTCATGAGAAGAGAATCACATGTAATTTTCTAGTACGCTAATCTACTGTGCTTTTTTGTCGATAGCTTTCGGTAAAATTTGCAGTGACTAAAGGAAAAACATTTGGTGCGGGAAATTCGCCCTTACCCAAAATTTTGGTAATCTGTCGACATGAGCTTCAGGACGAGGTCATTGAGGTCGAGGCCATAGAAGAACGGATCTTCTTCCAAAGAGAAGCTGTGGGCAAAACTGCTTTCTTCATGTGCAGGGTGCTTACATTTTTTCCTTTCAGAACAGTGTGCTTTTTCTTTAAGAATATGAGTACAATTAGACGGTACTGTAGTTGATGTTGAACATGAGTTCATATCGCGCTTTGATGTACATCCCATTTGGCTACAGTGTTTTGAAACGCTTGGACAGCACTGACAATGAGACATTACTTTTGGATCAACATTTTGAGTCGAAGACGCGCAGTTAAGACATGACGGGGCAGATTTTTTCACGTTATCTATATTTCTTACATTTATCTTTGATCTGCACCCTTTCGACTGATCTGTGTCATCAACATCTTGAGTTGAACATTTAGGAGTTTGTGAGACGTCACTTTGTTGATTCTCCACACGCGTAGCTTCAGGATGCACATGATTGAGACACTGACCAGAAGTGCCGTGACATGCACACAAACAGTGCGTCGAGTCCAGCTTGAAGTGCTGGAATTTGCAGGAAGGGTTCAGGCTTGGGATGGTGAGCAGTGGCATGGGACCCTTCAGCTCCGAGAACTCGCCCACCATGATCAGGTCAGGCGGGTGTTGACACGTCATATCCTGGAATACAGGCATATTTTGACCACAACAATCTTGGGTACTCTCTTTCACTGCCTAAAGATTTTTATATTATACTATGAAAATTTTGAATTTAAATGCATTGCTTTGAACAATAGGTCAAAAAACAATGAAATGAAATAAAACCAAACTAATTAAATAGGCTGTGTCACAAAACACATCAACCAAAATAGTGACAATCACGAGTCAGCAATTGTCAGAATGCATCCCTAGATGGAGAACTCATTTTGAAAGTGTTAAAACACTTGAAATGAAAGAGATACAGTGTCTTTTGTTATAGGCCTGCAGTGTTGTCTCTGCTACCAGTTTGTTTGGAGGCTTTTCATAAAATAACCAAACTGAAGTCTTTAGGCAGTAACTTGATTACTGAAGAAATTTATATGAAAAAAAAAAACAACAAATTTGATCTTTGAACGTAACAGAATTCAGAGGTTGTAAAAATATAATAATGAACCTCACAGTATGGCAATATGTCAGAAAAAGAATACAAATTTGGTCAAAATGCACCTACAGTCATACATGAACACAAAATTCTTTAAGGGATGTTCTGCCTTAACACATTTCCTCAGAGAGAAGTTGGTACATATGTACAGATAAAGAATAAAGAATGCAGTCCCCACAACAGAGGGCGTCCAAGTGCCAATGCCCCATTTCCCTTTAAAAAATTATGCATTAGCACTCAACTCTGTGCACAAGGAAATGCTACACATCACTACACAAACAAACTAATCTACCAAGTCAAAACTAGACCAAATCATCTGCTCACCCAGCTCTGCTGTGGCTGACAATTGAGAGGCAAAGTCCAATCACAGCTTACTTCAGGGGTCAGCTTTTTGGTTTGGAGCCACAGAGAAAAGCCTTCCATGATTGCAAAGGTGCTGAAAAAAAAGTTTTATGATAAAAACCTGAATAGTCCTATTGCCTCAATTGAACGTTTCATTGCTTCACCTCATTCCATTTGACTTCTTTTTGTGGGACATCCAAAGTCCGCAGAACTCCCTAGCAGAACACAGAGGATTTTAGATCAAGGATTGTGAATGACTTCAATGCATTTTATTAAAATCTATAGATATGATAAGATATATGTTGCAAAATATGGGAGAAATAGATTAAGAAAATATCAAGTTGTCAATTTCGTTAGCAAGTTGTACATAGATAAATAAACTTTTATAGTATGAAAAGATTATCATAGATTAATAAAGTCTTATGTGATGAAAAAATTAAGGAGCCTATTGTATCTTGAACCATGTGTAGCTCAAACCTAGTATTGATCTGGGTCCTCCCTCCAGTTTTTTAGGAAACTATTACAGATATTTCAGAAATTTGCCACTAAGAGAAAATCTCAACCTCTAACATTAACCAATCAGCCTACAATTCTGGCTAACACATATGCATAATCTAACACCCATTCAATATTGAAATATTTAAGAATATTACATACAAAATGATACTTGATCGAAATTAATTCGTCCAAACTGAGGCCTACTAATAATGCTACAGTAGTCTTCCTAGAGTATGTATCCTAGGACTCAGTTTTTCATAAATGCTTAGCTAACTGCTAGGAAAAAGAAAGTGCAGACTACTTTCTAGCAGTGAATACTTTGGGCAGCAAGAACAATTGCATCTTCCTGATAAATTATCTGAAATTTTAAACTTTATTCCATTAGTTAGTTTAAAGCTTCCTAGCCATATGGAATGCAATCTCAAGGAAGCATAAACAAAGGACCATTTGGTATAGACTTTAGAAAACATGGAATCTCGGCACCGGTGTGTTAACACACAAGATTCCCTGTGCATAGAAACAGCAAGTTAAGAAAGAAGAGATAAAGAACAATCAGCAACCAAGGGGCATGAAAATAGAAAGAAGCAAAGTGAGAACAAAAGATAGAAATCCCAAAGGCCTAGCTGTAGCAGAGGTAACCTGACAGTGCCCATCTAGGAATACCAGTCCCCATAGCATAGGATAGACAAACCTAATGCTTTTACCTATGGCCTATTGTATGCCCTCTAAAGGGTAGGATCATCTCAAAATATTTTAATTTCCCTAGACTAATAACATTCTTGAATGTTTGTGTTCTATTTTAAAGATAGGTACTCCAGCAGTAAACACAAAAAATTAGTAACTAAATTCCTTGCCTCTAAATTTATAAAGGTCCCTCCTTGCTCCTACACTCCTCATCATAGTTTTGACACAACAGTTTACATTTTCAAATATTAATTGAAGTCATGACATTATACTTGCTTACAACATCAAATTAGACAGCTAAAATTATCAACATTACACAGCATTAAAGTAATAACTAAATGTAGTAAAAGTTACATTTCTATTCCACCATGATGTAACAGATTAGATTACATTATTAGTTTAAAGCTTCTTAGCTACATACAATACAATTTCAAAAGAGCAAAAAGAAGGGACCATTCAGTTTGAACTGGAGAAAACATAGACTCTATGTACAGGTAAGTTCTCACACAGGATACCCTGTGCATAGAAACAGCAAGTTAAGAAGGAAATGGGAGAAAAGAGAAAGAATAATCAGCAAAGAAACATGAAAATTGGAAGATGCAAAGTGGGCATAAAAGATAAAAATTCTGAAGGCCTAACAGTGTCTCACTAGAGTTGCCAGTTTTTGAAGCATATAACAGACAACCACAACCAACCCAACCCTATTACCTATCCTATACCCCTTCAGGGGTCATGATGTAACAATAACTGCAGACACACAAGCCTGACTTCTGAAAGTCCTAATTCAGCAATATTCAGCTAAAAACTTACTATTCATGATTAAATATGAAATTCCTTGTTCAATTAATCTGAACTTGCCAATCTAGAAGAGCAATTTCTTCCATTTCTAAATTCAGACATAGAAGTGCCATTAACTAAGCTAATGCTTCTTACTATTTGTTGTAGTTATTGTTACTTCTTTTTCTTCTTCAGTTTAGTGAGTGTTCCAATTCCAGTTAGTCCATGCATCTCAGGTCTGGGCTCTTCTTTCAACTTAGCACACCTGTTGGCAAATACATATCAATGCATTAGTATATCAAGTGTGTAAATGAAAGGATTGTGTCATTGTACTTCTTTTGAAATGAGGGTTGTCAGATTTATCAGCAGCCCTTACCTAGAGACTGCACAGCATAGAATGGAAAGCTGGTGGCTGGTCCAGCATAGGTGACACAACCTGGAGCATCTTTGAGGGTCAAGTGTTGCTGTTATGAATTGAAGAACAAGGGCACTATATAGGCTACTCTACAATACTGCAACTAGAATGTATGTTTGCAAATCAAGATATTAAGCTTCTCTTTGCTGTAATTTTGAAATAATGATAGACTAGTTTTCCAGTCCTGGAAGTATCTCTTACATCAGGTGATACATTTTCAAACTTCTCTACTCAGTGCAGGGTTGGTAATAAAAAAACATTCTAAAAAATAAACAAACAGCATAAACCCACCAGTTTAATGTTTTTTATGTTTTGGTGTTTTTTTTCTTTGAAGTTCTTACCTGACTATTCAAGATAATAATGCAGCTAAACAAATCAAAAAATTGTCTTAAACTAATGGGGACATACATAACACAGTTATTATTTCATATTCCTTTATTAAATCCACTTATAACTATAAAATGCTAGTTTGACGTATTTGCTTTATAAGGTTTTTTTACATATTAGTAAATGAATCAAAATTTTAAATAAGAAAACATTAAATTTTGAAGAATATTTCACAACATGCTAACTTGTGAGAAAAAAATTGTTTTTCACTTTGGCAGTTGCAGATTTCAGTTGCTCTGTGCAATACTCAGTTTTATTGCTGATCCAATATTTTTTATGAGCAGAAAATAAAATTTATTTTCATTGTGCAAACTATGAGAAATAATTGGATTGCTTGCAATACTGCTCCATCGTTGCATTTTGGTTAACACATGTCCTTCTTTTCCATCCAAATCCTGTATTTCTTCTTGAACTTTTTCATTAAATGAGTCATACACTGCATCAAGCAACTCAGCAGTAAGTTTCTTATGGTCAATAGGGTTGCAACCTGATCTTATCATATAACATAATTTGAGAAAGTCTTCATTTTTAGCAACATTGAAATCAATATTTGTACTAAAGAAGAATTTTGCCAACTGAAGATCGATTGTTTCTTTATACTCATAAGAGGTGTGTGTGATAAACAAGATCAGAATTTTTGTCATTTTTCTAGAAATGGGCCAATGTTAGACTTCATTGGTGTTGAAGTGCGAACAGTCATAAAAAGAAGTTGATGTTAAGATTACATCACTGAAAGTGGAACCATTCATTGCTCTCAGACTTCTTGAGACAGAAGTTCTCCCTGTGGCTGATGCTAACTTTACAGCTTCCTCTTCTTCTTGTCCCATAACTTGCCTTTGTTTTTTATAATCCTAGCATATTGCTGCTGTTTAATGAATTATGATAATGGGATATTTACAGTTACTATCACAAGTTTCAAGACTGTAACATTAAAATAACTAAAAACTCAATACCACAAAATATAAAAAACTAGATAACATGCTCACAGTGTGAGAACATAACATTGAAACTTCATTTCAGTGGTTCCAATTTTACAACAATTTATTGAAATATCATGTTTTCTGATTTGTATGACTTTTGATAGACATCTGTTAAGTGCAGCTCTAAAATCATAAAAAAAGTAATAAACCAAATACAACCCAATAAAACCCAAAAACCCAATGTGTGCATTTTTTAACCCATGTTTTTCCCACCCTGACTCTTTGTGACTCTCTTAGTCTCACAGACCATTCATTTTCTGTGATGAATTACTCTACATACATGGCTAAAGTTGGTGTTTCGCCATAGGTCACCTAAATTTTGAAAATTGCTAAGTAATTGCCAGCAAAATTTCTCATTTATTTTGAATGTCACAGTAAAACTGATCACCCACTCTCTGATAAGATTTTAACAGGAAGGAGCACATTCAATTTATTTAGCTCCATATCCTGATGCCCCATATCTTGATCTACACATGAAACTTGATGATCTGCTGCTGGACCATGCTGTCAGTAATCTGCAGCAAGCTATCACCCCTAAAGAATAAATTGAAATAATTGACCTATTCTGACAGTATCACATCCTTCCCTTTTAATACATTGAAGATCATTATATTAAATAATTTAGGAGCCCAAAAAAACCCAAGGAACTTCTGAAATAACTTCAAACAAAATATGTTCCATTCCAGAAAACTAAATTTTCTGCTAGTCATATAGTCCCAGGGTTGGCATAGAAAAACCTACAATTTAATGTTTTCTTACATTTTAGTGGGTTCTAAAAATTTATACTTTTTAGTTTATTTAAGAATAACAATGTAGATAAACCAATCAACAAATGCTGTTGTGCTAATAAGGAAATACCTTACACAGTTTCTGTTTCATATCCCTTTATTAAATTTATTTTTAAGGAGCAAGTATTAAACAAAAATCTTGGAAAAGCTCTCAAAGTACTAATATAACAAAACATACAGATATAATTGAATTACAAATATTTACATTAAAAGTAAAGAAATTAAAGTGGATGAACCTCAAAGAAGTTGAATTCACAAGAACTAAAATCAAAAGATTGAGTATAGAGAATTTTCCTATTTAAAGATAGTATACAAAAAAAATACAATAACACTATTTAACATGCATCAATCAACATGCAGTTAACTAGTACAATAGTAATTGGGGCCAAACTAGCCATTGGCAGTTCTTCTATTACCCACACAATAAAGATATGATGGAAGGATAAAAATAAGACTAGCAAATATATTTACTCCAGTGTGAGCACATATCATTTAAATATCATTTGATTCTAATTTTATAACAACAAATTAAAATATCATACATGTGATTTGCTAATAGAAAATTGTCAAGTTAAGCTCTAAAAACTAAAAAATTCAATAAAAAAAAAATAAAACCCAAATGGGCTGTTCATTTTTTTAAAACAGTTTTTTTTTTCAACATTATGACAGTCCTTCATCAAATAGTGTTTTCCCCATCATACTCTGCTGACTAAGTTTGCACAGCAAACCAGTACACCGGATGAGATTGGAATTACTGTTAAGGCAAAAAATTGCCATGTGAATGGCCCATTTTCAATTGCCTAATGGGTGCATGACTTGAATCAAGCTACATGATGAAAGGTGCAAAGACTTTCCTTAAACCCCTTTGAATATGACTAAAACAGTTTTTGAAATCTATAAGATATAATATAACCTATAACCAATTAATTTTTCTATTAGCTTGGCTAAGCAACAAAGGGATACTATGAGTCTGTAGAGTATGGGATCTGAAGCTGACTTACCAGCAACATGTCTCCTGCTTCAGTGCTTCATTCCAGTGACATTAGGATTTCATAACAGTTGCAAAAGGTTATGATAGGGTTAATTAGATTAGGTTAGATTAGATTGGCTTAGGCTAAGTTAGAATAGGTTGGGATATGATAGATTAAAATAGGCTAGAATAGTATAGGTTCACATAGATTTGTTTCACCAAATTCACACAACTTAACCTAAATTTCTTCAAGTTTGCATCATTATATTCTCTTTGCATGGGAAGGTTTGAACATCTATTTATAATTCTTACCTTTGTTATAATATGTTTAAAAATTAGATTTCTGCCATATAAAAAGAAATCATACTCAATGATGTCAAAATGGAGGCTATGTGTATGTGATGAATATAACCTTCTGCGCAGTTAGTCGCAGTAATTAAAAATTAATCCTCACATAACTCTGATATAAGCTTATAGAACAGAAAAGAAACAAAAGGGAAAGAAAATGAATCAAACAATATAAACTAATTTTTGACAACAATACTTTGTCATAATCTATCAAAAACATCTTTCTATCACTCACAAAAAAGTTTCTATCACTCACAAAAAAGTTTCTATCCAATGATATCAAAATGAAAAGTTTAAGATAAAGTAAATACTCTGTGGAGTTAGGCATAGCAAAGTTAATATTAACCAAGTAAATTAACAGCTAAATAAGGTTATCCCTGAATGAAAGCTGGCAATACATTATATTATTACAAAAGTATAGTGTATTTTAAATAATTTTTTTCTAACTGAACACTTTTCAAGTGTCACCATAGGGAACAATATTGCAAGCCACACTGAAAAGCAGCAGTGCCATACACAGGACACTAAATATCAAATCATCAATTAATACAATATAAAGGAAGCGAAATCTCTCATTTCATAGACTATGACACTACAGTAATTTGGTTGGCATAGTTTTATCATGAATAGTTGACTTTCAAGGAGAAGATGAGGGCAGGTTTATACTAAAAAAATTAGTCATTTTACGAATAAAAAACAACAGTAAAACTCGTCATTTTTGTAGGAGTGTGTGTATTAGAGGAAAAAAAATACGTTTAAAATTTACAGCGCAAGATACTTACCAAAGTAACACAAAAAATGTCCAACTCTTCTCTGCTAATTCCTCGTCGCCGACAAACTGAAGTAACGGAATTGTGAGATTGTTATTACTATCGACAGGCTGATGAGGTCACCGATGCGATTGTGTTTTTTGTCACTGTTGACAGGCTTCCTTCTTCTTCTTCTCTTCTAGATTATTGGAGCTTGGAAGC
>VOMN01101426.1:0-30813 GCA_014899125.1 Orchestia grillus
CCTCTCGGTTACGAGGCCAGCACGCTAGCAGTACGCCGTGCACAGCGCCTCCACATTGAGGGAAGTGACATCAGGGAAGGCCTTAAATGCAGACAGCGCCTCGACATTGCAAGAGGTGACAACAGGAAAAGCCTTAAATGCACACAGCGCCTCCGCATTGAGAGAAGTGACAACAGGAAAGGCCTTAAATGCACACAGCGCCTCCACATTGAGGGAAGTGACAGCAGGAAAGGCCTTAAATGCACACAGCGCCTCCGCATTGAGGGAAGTGACAACAGGAAAGGCCTTAAATGCACACAGCGCCTCCGCATTGAGGGAAGTGACAACAGGAAAGGCCTTAAATGCACACAGCGCCTCCACATTGAGGGAAGTAACAACAGGAAAGGAGACGAGATTGACGTAAGCGAACACCACACTCAAAGTGCTAGGCTTCAACTTTGTATTTCTGCGAAAGTAATCCTACAACGTTTTCAAAGTCTGCACGCTTCCTTTTTCGGCAATCCGATGAGACTTTAGGTTATTCTCCAACATCTTCACATTTCTAACTACACTACGTATAAATTCATGGCAAAGAATTTCTCAAAATAATTTAAACGTCAAGATAAGGAACTCAGAAGTTCATTAAAAAATATTACGTTTGAGATGCTAAATCAATCGAATTTGCGCATCAAATATTGAATATTCTGGAACTCCATTCGGGAACATCCGCTTTGCTAAGAACTGTTCATCCGAAAAAATCCTTGTGACGAATAATTCCTCTACGCCTTTATTTAACCATTTGAAAATTACGAGGAAACCTCGTGAGGCTTGGCTCAATTTTTGCTCACTATTATAACACTATTTGTATTTTCTCAACTAGAAAATTATCGGGACTCGTACGGAACACCACTCAATGAAATGCTGTGTGCCTGAGACCAGGATAGCTGAACACACTAATAATCAAAAGTGATCGTTGAAATGTTTAGATACTGTAAGTCTCGTGTACACAACCCAGTTAAATTTTGAATACATTCACAGAACTCTGCATTTATACGTTCAGGACTTAAAAAGTTAACGAGCACCCGCGACTGGACAACATCAGCGGAGCAGGATTTGGCGCTCTTTTGGTTTCCGGGATTAATTGTAATCTTCAGGCCATCCGGACTGCAGAGAGCGCATGAGCCTCAGGAAAAAAATTGAATACTTACCTCGAAAACGAAGGGATTACCTCGCGAAAACCCACATTTAAAAGGAAATGTTTCCGGAGAATTGAGTGGTCTGCGCACGAGCGGCACTAGCATCAGGCTCGTTAGCGGACGATTAGAGCATGCGAAAAAACGTTCGGGGAAACATACAGTGTTGTTGGTACTGACTCGTGAAACTTAGTTTATAAACGATTTTCCGCGCAATTTTAGGACATTCTTAACAGTTCATTCCATGCGGAAAAATATCAGTAACATTGTTACAATTAGGTGAACATTTCGTGTGTTTAACGTCTTTGTGGGTTCACACTTATATATTAGGAAAATATTTTCAATTAGTTTGTAAGAAATGCCTGATAAACTACAGGCTTTCAACAGGTTACAGTGGATAGATGCATTTTTAGCTGCATATCAAGCAATATTGTGCATGATCTAAAATCTACGTAACTCTTCTGTAATAACGTCTCAATATCAATTTCAAACAATACGACATCTTGGGGATAACGTTTCATTATCATGCCACGTTGACGGCAGATGGCGTTAGGGCCTCTCCTAGGGTGACTGGAAAAGTCGTTTGTTCGGAACCCAATCTCTGCCTTAATGCTCAAGTCGTACGCGCTAGAGCCTAACGATCAGTCTGCGATCAGTCTATAGATATAGTCTACAGACAGTGTCGGAAGACACCCAAATATATGGATGTCGAATGCTAATTTTGCTCACAATTTTGGAGTCGGGTAGGTCGACAAGGTACTGTACAGTTCGACGTCTGACCTCACTCCAGAATAGAGAGCAAAGCTAGCATTCGATGCCCATATTTAAGTGTCTTCTGACACTGTCTGCAGACTTTGCCTGGTCATATGAAGGACTCTTAGCAGGCATAGCTTACCAAGAGGTAGCGAGCTGTAAAACTTAGAGTCCCCTTCGTGCATGTCTTTTAGGGAGAGATGCTAGGTATCACTACAATACTTCAGCAAACGTAATACACTTCATTTGTATGTTAAGCAGCATACTTCTATACAGTCCTGAACTTTCTGTTCTGAAAATGAGTACTTCACTTACGTAAATATTTCCGACCTATTCGATGCTTTGGAAATTTAAAGCATAAAAAAGAAATAATTTCTCACAACTACTTGCTTATCAAATCATAGATGATGTTGCAAGTACAAAAAACATCCACAAATAACTGCCACACAGATTCCACAAGAAACCTTTATTTATTCCAACACGTTTTACCGTTGGGTTTTAAATACCTTACAACTACTGGTGTGGTGGGGGATGTGAGGAATGTGTGGTTTAAACTTCCTTTTCCAAGGGAAAGACTCCGCAGTCACGTGGAAAGCCTCACTTGAGCCGAGGCTCGGACCCTTGCCCTACCGGCTGTGAGGCCATCACGCTCACCACTACGCCATGGAACCCACAAAAGCGGATAATTTGAGTCCAATTTTTGTAAGTCTAATCCATGAACTGCCTAAAGTACATCAACAGATATACAAAAAATATTTTGAAACATCAACGAATGTCAGCGCTAAGATGTACAGAGCACTTCCAATAAACATTTATGTGATTCATACAAACCTGACTGCGACCGTAGCCCGTTGGTTGAGGCTGTCAGACTCTGACAGTGGAATAAGTGACTAAACACGGAAATATAATATCGTAAAGATCAATAACTGGACATTACATTGAAAATAACACCAAACCCTTGAATGGTAACCTCAAGTTTCTCAAGCCCCGTAGTCTGCCTTCCACTTCTTTCCTGTGGGCTTTAGATTACGAGTCTCTCCTTTACCTAACGTTACATTTAGGGTTGTATTCCAGGGTAAAGGAAGCTCACATCTCCAGTAGAGTCCATATATATGATCGCTTTATCTAAACCTCAATTGCGACTATTGCCCCGCGGTCGAAGCAGCCTGACCCTGAAAGTTAAAAAGGACAAAGTAGGTAAATTTTACATCGAAGCAAGGTTTAATCAGTCACTGACCGTCGTTGGGCCCGAGCAAGGTGGACGAGATGTTGCCGTAGAGGGCCCAGTAGCAGAGGGCGCAGGCCTCCTCGTCAGGCCGATGTTCAGACCGGGCCAGTTGGGCCAGGCCGGGCAAAAATGGGGGTAGAGGAGGAGGGGGCAACGAGAACTTGGGGGGTTGAGGTGGGGGAGGCAAATCCCCCTCGCAAAAAAAATCGTCCCAACAGCTCACATCTTCCTCAGACCAGAGCTGGAGAGGATCGCCTTCCACAAGATCAGAGGGTGGGTCATCAGGATCCCAACTGGAACGCAGGATCTTGGCTGGCTCTGTTTCGAATTGCCAGCTCAGATCAGTGGACTTGGGGGAGTTGATGAAGCCCCAGCTGGCCTGGTCTTCGGTCCCCACGGGCCGGGACCACTGCGAGGACTCGGACGTGCCTTCAGTTCCCAATAGGGGACCTGGGGAGTTTGTGCTTCTCTGTTCCCCCGTTGGGGATGTGGTTTTGTACTCCAAATTGGAAATTAGATTATCCTCTGACTCTCGGGAGGAATCGAACATGCTGGGAAGCTGGGACTGGTGTGGCTGGATGATGGTAGGCTGGTACTGATATGACTGTACAGTGGGCGGCTGCGACTGGTGTGGTAGGCTGATGGGCGGCTGGGACTGGTGTGACTTGATGCTGAGAGGCTGGTGCTGGCGTGGCTCGGTATTGGGAAGCTTATAATTGCTGCTGGGAAACTGGGACAGGTCACTCTGTATTGGAGACCCAGTGCCAGGCAGCTGGGACTGTTCACCCGGCGGTTGGTACTGTTCACCCGGCGGCTGGGACTGTTCACCCGGAGGCTGGGACTGTTCACCCGGCGGCTGGGACTGTTCACCTGGCAGCTGGGACTGTTCACCTGGCAGCTGGGACTGTTCACTCGGGAGCTGGGACTGTTCACTCGGGAGCTGGGACTGTTCACCTGACAGCTGGGGCGGCTGGGACTGCAGGTGCCTGAACCGGCCCCCACCCCCAGCTAGGGGTGGTGGGGGAGCCATGCTGGGGTCCACCGTAGAGGCGAGGCACCAGCTCAGCGGCATCAGCAGCAACAGTCCGGGGCCCTGGTGGGAGGCGGCGTCAGTTTAGTGAGGCCACTTCACACGATCAGTCAAGGGGTTTCCGACAGGGTCGGCAGACAGCCAAATATGAGCATTGAATGCTATCTTTGCTCGTTAATCTAGACAGTTAAGTACTAATCAGGTCACTGAACAGTCACTTGTTCAGTCGCGATTCAGAGACCGTAACTTTCCACGTCACTCCAGATTAGCAAGCTAAGTTAGTATTCGGTGCCTACGTTTGGGTGCGTGCCGACACTGTCTTCAGACACTGACTGATCTTCTGAGGGGTCGTTTGCGCTACTTACGGCACTTGTGGCATGGTAGACATGATACTTATAGCATTTATGGCCCTTGAGTAATTTATGGCATTTGATGTACTTATGCGACTAATAGTAAGTATGGCATTTATGATAATGCGTTTAACCCTTCGACGACTATTCTCCACGCAGGTAAAATTACATGCCCACAAATATCCCTGCTGTGAATTTAAAAATGAAAGATTTTGGTTTCGCAAATTTGGTTACCCTATTAATTTATTTCTAATCAGAATTAGCTTTTTTGATTGATGAACACGAATTTCATGAAAACTTGAAATTTATATTTATTCATGAAAGTGCTTTGGTTACATTAGGTTGGGTTACATGATCGTGTGCACCATGTATGGCCCACTCCGGATGCAAAGTGTTAATGTAAGACGCTGATGGTACTTATGGTATTTATGGCATTAAATGTAGTCACAGCGTTTATAATGCTAATGATATATTTACACACGTAGGTTATTAATGGCATAAACTGTATCTATGTCACCTTTTTATACCCATAGTATTGATAGCATCTGTGATATTTCTGGTGAATTTAGATTTTAACATTTTGTTTTATCTGATCCCATACACAACACCTGTGTCGTACATTTACCCCGTGCACAATGCCTGTGTCGTACATTTACCCCGTGCACAATGCCTGTGTCGTACATTTACCCCGTGCACAATGCCTGTGTCGTACATTTACCCCGTGCACAATGCCTGTGTCGTACATTTACCCCGTGCACAATGCCTGTGTCGTACATTTACCCCGTGCACAATGCCTGTGTCGTACATTTACCCCGTGCACAATGCCTGTGTCGTACATTTACCCCGTGCACAATGCCTGTGTCGTACATTTACCCCGTGCACAATGCCTGTGTCGTACATTTACCCCGTGCACAATGCCTGTGTCGTACATTTACCCCGTGCACAATGCCTGTGTCGTACATTTACCCCGTGCACAATGCCTGTGTCGTACATTTACCCTGTGCACAATGCCTGTGTCGTACATTTACCCTGTGCACAATGCCTAAGTCACACATTGATACCCGAGCTAGAAAGCTTCACAACAACGAATTTCAAGACACGTTTTCGCACCAAGACTTCGCATGTTGGCGCAGTTCAACGAAGCGGCCAAGGGAGTTTATTTGGATATTCCAAGCATTTTAATGATCTCAAAATTGTTCTTCCCCGCACTGTGAAGTCTTATCACTACTTCTTTATTTCTCAGTTTGGAAAACAAATAATAAATTATCAGGGGAAGCCTGAAAATATATTATAGAGTGATGAGTCACTTGACATAATAAACGTCACAAACTATCGACGAAACAGTTTGAAATAATTTTTACATACAACTGAAAATTAGTCCCAAGGACTTTTTGTTTGCCCTGTGACTAATATCATCCAAGTTGTCTCTTAAAGGCTCATCAAAACTACACGGTGTACAACAATTAAAAACAGTAAGAAATATTTTAGATTGGGAGGCTACATTTTAGATTAAACAAACACACAGCCCATGTAGAAGTAAGTGAAGTGAGAGCACGGAATACGGTACTTGGAGCTGTGAAGGGTAAATTTTTTATTATCATCTGCAAAGTTATCATGAACTACCTCGGTGAATTCTTTCTGCTGAATTTCGTCCGTATTTATATTAAATCCATGTACACGTATTGAGGGTACAATGTAACCAAACTTCATTTCATTAACTAAAAATCCCACTTACCGTACGGTAACTGAACAAAAGATACCCCTCTTTTTGCTCACCACAGCTAGAACGTTTTGAACTGCAAAGCGCAGCTACCAAAGCTTTACAAGCAGGGCGGAGCAGAAAGGAGGGGTGTTCTCAGAGGGATTTAGAGGAAGGTTTTCCAAAATAAGTTTGTATACTAGGTGGTACTACTTACTATGCAAATCAAAACATGAAAGAATTACTCCCATGAGCAGAATTTATTTATAAATGACTGCTCGTTTACGTAGAAATTAGAAAGAACGACATTCTCTGTCCTTTCTGCGTCACCTCGTGTGTGAACTGCATACTTCAGTCCCAGTTCGTTGCCGGACGTCATGACGAGGATTTATAAACAGTTACTGAACATTAATAACTGCAGATAAAAATTGCAGTTTGTGGAGCAAATAACTTTATTTTGTAGTAAAGTTCTTTCGAACTAATATAGAGCATTCAATAACCTTACTTATATCAGAAAGTCGAAAAATTTTCGGTGATGTGTATACTTGCTTACGTACGTTTAGATTTTTACTCACGTAAAAAATTTAAGAAATTAATTCCATTCAATTGGTATTGAAAAATTACACAAAAGTTTATTTGCATCTGCCCCATTACGTGCCAAGTGATGGATGTATATATGTACTTACGTGTGGAATTTGCAATCAACGTGCCAGGAAATTCTAAACTACAAAGAATTTTGTATTCATAAATATCATATTTCCCGTTTTCCCTCTGTCATCGACATAGAGAGACCAAATGTCGCCACTTTGTCAATTTCATTATTTTCAAGCCAATGCATCGTCCTAAAGCAATGTAAATACACCCAAGCTCACAACACCTACGTGAAGCTTTCTCATTGTGTGTGCCTTATGGAGGTGCAGAATTTCCTTCCTTAAAATATGAAAGTGAAACTCGATAAGCTTCACAAAAGCGTAGCAGCTGGGGGCTGATTCGGTGAGCGGTGAAAGAAATTACCTAAATTCTTTCGGGCCAAAGAAATGTCCTATATTTGGGGGCAGCTATGAAGGAAACCTAATTAGCTCTGGCTTTACGGCAGAATTTTAGCTTTCCGACCCTCCTGTAAACGACCGTTCAGTCTTAATTATCGACACGTGAGAGAAGATCACCTAGAGGCTTTACCACCGCCCCTGATTACTCCCTTGATAAAATGCCCCATGTTTTAGCTTCGAGGTTAAGGAAGAAAATATTTCTCCTACGAACTAGATTTGGCAAATACAAGTGAAAATAGGGTCATATTTAATAAAAAGCAGTTGAAAAAATATCAGGTTCTAGTTTTTACAAAATTTGTGCTTACGGAAATTATTTTGGTGGTAGGATGCTAATTGAAATTTCTTTCTGAATTTTGAGGATAAACAGAAATTTCAGTTGAGAAATACTTTATTTCTAGTCCATATTCATGTTATTAATTGATTTTAGGGAACTTTGCCTCATCACCAGGAAGCGACATTTTAGATTAAATTTTGGACAACGGAAATTAAGCTGATGTGCGTCCGCTGAGGAGACCAGCTCGGACTGTGGAACAAGCAGGCAGTTTTCAAAACATTCACGCGCACTAAGCGCGCTGTGAAAACTATGCCCCACCTTTCTTCAAAATGTGGCCATCGAAAAAGTATGTCTAAAAATGAAGGATAGAGCAAAAGAATTATTCTTCGTACAAACAATTTGCTTTGTGAGATGAAAACCTGAGTACAAATAATATGAATCGCGTGAAGAATAAAATACTGATAGAATTGTTAGTATTGGTTAGATAAGAGCTCCCCAGGTGCACGTGGAATGCGATCTCAAGAGGCATCATTTAGTATGGCCATAAGAGAACGGGAAATCAATGCACAAGGTGAGTTCTCACACGGGATCGGATGCGCATTGAAGCAGCAAGTCAAGAATGAAGAGGAAGAAAAGACGCAAAAGAGATAGCAGAGAAGATGTGAAATTTGAAAGAAGCAAAGTGGGCACGAAAGATAGAAATACCGAAAACCTATCTACAGCTGAGGTACCTTAACTGTGCCCCCCCTAGGGTCGCCAGTGCCCATTGCATACGATTGACACACCCAACCGCATCGCCCAACCTATGACCTCCTGAGGGTCCCGTACGAATAGTTCTGTAAGCTCATGAACAAATTCTACTGCCGAATGAGCAGAGCTTTGAATTTATAAGAAGAATCTTAAATCGCTCATACAGAACACTATTTCATGCAAAACTGATCGTATTAAACATTGGGTCAGACAAATAAGATGATTACTTTGTTGAAAAACTTAATAAAAATGCAAATAACATTCGTTACAGAGAGACATTCTTTAGTTATACTAAAAAATGAGACCGTGGGTTGACGCGTATAGTCGTGATTCACTAAAATTTGACTTTTTGTTTTATTTTTTAAGATATTACTTAAATTGACGATAATCTGCGGTTATTCGAAAACAGATTACGCTGGGTTAGTTCCTTTTTTGAAATTCATGCATAGAACCAAAAAAAAACACACTCAACGTCAAACTTTGAACCTTATCCAGAATAACAACTTGAGACATTTATGAAGCCCAGCTGAAAGAGCCATTTCGCAGCTACAAAAAACTAGAATTTCACGACTTGAGCGAGAAGAGCAGCGTCGGTTGACTGACATCATTCAAGAAACCTTCAAATTTGGCGGTACAAGGACCTGTCTGATCTTGAGAGCCGTGCTAGCCGGAATTATGCTGATGGTGGGCAGGATATTCGATGCTAAGAGTGGCTTTTAATGAACAGTAAACGGAGAGAAAGCTAAATTACGAGCGCTCTTCATTAAGCGCGTCTGAGTTCATCACATTCTTCACAGGCTTCGCTTGGCACGCTGACCCTCGCCCCAAATCAGCGGACCGGACGGGCTCTCCGCGTCTCCAGACCAGCTCGAAATCTTTCCGTCTTTCGCTTTCCGATGAGGAACAGTTTTATCTCGGGCCCCAAGTGCACGCAAACAGTTCTGTCTCCAGTCAGTAAACAATTTCAGCGCATGCTTATTGAAAGGAGAACAATATCGTCCTTTCGATTTAAATATTGAACGAATGTATAAAAAATTGTAGCGTTAAAATATAATAAACTATGATTAGGGTTCTACCGTGTGGTAAAAATTTGCAAGGAACCATGGGAAATACAGTTTAATTGAAAGTTTGATTTTTTCCACACCTAAATCCTAAATTTGAACATTAATAATTCAGGAACGAATAGACAGATTTTAAAGCAGTTTGTCTCATTTCCTGCCTAAATTTGTTTGTATCGCGATAAAAATAACATCAATTACGTAATTCTACCAACATTAACTTGAATGCTAGGAGCAGGTAAATATTTTTTTAATTTACTGAAAACGAAAAATGTTATGGATTTCTATGGAAAGACCGCAAATTCCCAGAAATTCGTAAACTGTAACTACTACACATTTTAAACCTATGTGTCCTACATTAAATTTACATGTGCACGCAAACATATTGATGAATTTCTCGTCATCTGCATGAGGCAACATTGGTATGTTTACGAATTTTTCGAAAAAAAGTTTTTTTAATTTTGGATTTTTTCAAAAAGGATACATATATATCCCAATAATGCTCTAATTTACCCCGTAATTTAGATGATTCAAAATGAGACGTAAATGTCGTTCTGGAACATGAATGTTTAACAGCGTGAGATATTTTCTCTCTTTGTATTTGCTTTACCTGGAGACCGTTTTTGCCAGGAAACTCCAGAAAGTTCGGCCGTAGTATTTGCATCATTTCCCTAATCCAAAAGCTGCAAATACAATTGATATGATGAAGCATTGTCGTTTTTATCGACCAGAGGGTGTAATATTAACAGAGTTTACCGAGGCACGACTATCAATTTTTCTAGCGCAGTGTTCATTTGAAGAAGCAAAAACCTACACATGATGGTCTGCACACGTTACCCCTGCAGTTGAGCCTAATTTGCGTCTAATTAGTACCTAATTAATACCAAATTATCACCCAATTAGTATCTAATTTATGCCTGATTAGTACATAATTAGAACCGGGAGTTTACTGTTTGTCTTTCAATTATCTGAATTTATTTGGACTCAAACTTGCCAAATACGACTCTTTCAGTCAACTATAATGCTCAGGAAGCAAAAACTTTGCTGAAAATGCTCCTTTGGGGTTCCTGTATTCGCACGAGAACTGCATGAAAATTCACGGACGCAAACCGGTAAAGTTTCTGTTTCTTGAGAACCGCTAGAAAATAACAAAGCACTACGCAGTTGGATCCAAATTGTATGTAGATAGAAAAAATCTTTGGTGAAAAATAAAATCATACGTAAGACACGGAATAAACGTTGCTCTTGCAAACGGATGTATTTAACTCCGATTCGAACATTACGTTATGATGGAAATTGCCAGTTGCGGACACTCCTAATAAACTCGTACGTCATTGCAAGTCAACGTAACAATATAATTAGTCTCTTGGCTGAAGCTCATTACATGACTGCAAATAACATTTGTTGAGCAGTGAAATTACAACTGAGGACAGAACGGGAAACAAAAAGCACAGAGGGTCAGATTTTTTAGTCTCGATCTAATTTGACAGAAAATTTCTGGAAGGATAACCCGAGGGGCCTCAGAAAAGCGTCTGTGAGGTGCCAGATGTTGAACCGTGATAGTTCTTCAAACATAATATATAATACGATACAGGAGCTATTTTGTACAACGATGTTGACGTCATTTGTCTTTGTTTTATATTATGCAACTTTAAAACATCTTTTCTGTCGAAAGACAACGCGGGTCATTTTCTGCTTTATGCACCGCCCCGAAAAAGTTTACAGTAAACTATTAAAAATGTCATTTTGTGTTTTTATAACCATCAGAGGTAAATGAAACTTTTGCTGCGCACAGAACGTGCATTTAAACAAGAATGTAAACTAGAAAAAAACAAACATAACAATTGAGTTGTTTGATACAAAATATATCAAAAATTAGGATCGCAAAAGTTTACCACACCTTTACTCAATTTAAAAAAAAAAATTTATCATATGCATTGTTGCCAATTACAGCAAGTAGACGATTAGACAAATCTCCCAAGATCAAAATCAAAATTCGAAATACAAAAGTATACAATACACGTCAAATTTCATTAGTATATAAATATTGTCCAGGGTAATATCAGAAGTTTTTAAGTTTCTAGAATATTCTGGATTAGGCTTTAGGCACCTAATGTAGGCCATGTTGCGTCATTCTTTCTCTGATAAGGGTCACGTGTAAACATTCACGCCACGGGGACGCAGAAACAGACCGATCAAGATCTTCGAAAATGCATTGTATGCTTTCATGAAAGTGAATTTATTTATAGAAAAATATCGTAACAGTAAATGGTTCCGTTGAACTCAGTTGGAACGAACGATGATTCGTCACTGAAGTTTCCCAATTTTACGCTTGCTCTAGCAAGGTCTGGTCGTCCTCGTAAAGTAACCGAACGTGCGGCACGATTATTAATCAACAAAATAGGTCATTAATTCAGCCAAAGTTACTCATAGTGAACTCCAGCAAGACTTAAAAAGAACAGGAGTCAAATTTGGAAGACACAATCAGTCGATCACTTCGTCGTCACATCTTCTCTGGATCTCTAAGGAAAAATCCACTTGTGAAAAGAAAACGTGTTAGTGATAGACAGAATTTTGCAAAGGAGTTTGTGAATAAGCCCCCAGAGTTTTGCAACATCGTACTCTGATGGAATGAGACGAAAATAGAATTGTTTGGCAGGAATTTAGCACTGAAAGTTTGAAGAAAACAAGGTACTGAATCCTTACCTTAAAACACTATTCCAACTGTCAAATTTGGAGGTGGCTCAATAACGATCTGGGGTTGTTTTAGCGCCAAAGGCATAGGCAAGGTAAAGTAATTGAAAGAAGGATGAATAGAGCATATTCCAGAAGTATCTTGGAGAGAAATTTTAATGGCAAGTGTGCATTTACTGAAATTGAAACCTGATGGGATCTTTCAGCAAGACAACGATCCGAAACACACGGCGAAGCTGACACAACATCGGTTAAATTCTAATGGAGCAAATGTTCTAAAAGGGCCTAGTCAATCACCAGATCTTAACCCTATAAAGAATTCATGGAGAGAATTGGAATGAAGAATCCATAAAAAGTACCGTCGAACCTGACTGAATTGAAAAATGTTTGCATCGAAGAATGGAATAATATTACCTCAAACACGAGTAAGATGTTCATTGGAGATTACTGTAGGCGTTTACATGTTGTAATTTGCAACAGGATTTCCTAAGAAAATTTAAGAAACTATTAAGTAAGTGTGTTTGTGAAGTTATGCGCTCCTAATTCAGATATTTTTTGCACCAAATAACTTCATTGATATATTCAATTTTTCTGATTATTTCCATTGTTTAATGCGTGTTCCGTGAGCAGTTAGAGTTCCATTTCTTCAGATGATTATTATAAACATACAAAATGGCATTTTTAATGGTGTATCGTAAACTTTTGTGGGGCACTGTAAGTGCGTTGTACTTAGTTTTCTTTAAGCCTGAGTTTTACACAAATGCTTAAATTTTTTGTCAGACAATACAGCAATTTTATTTCTCTCTCTCTACTCAAAAACGCCAATTCACTCAAACGATTCATTGTCTTATTAGCTCCCTGGACAAACAAATTAGTCACCGATTGTTTTTCGAATTTCAGGCAATAAAGGAGGAAGAGGTTCTGTCATGTTTTGAGACTTTTCTAACGACACATCAGTGGGTTCTTTAGTTGAGGTATCTGTTAAACTGAACTAGCATGGCTACATTAAGCTGTTAGATAACCAAATTTTGCCTTTTGTTCAATATCTGAATAAAGAAAGGTATGCTGCTTTGCCTATCTTTCAGGATGAGAACTGTCGGCTGTATCGGGCTAAAAATGTTATTAATTAGTATGACAGTCATTCAGGAAATGTCCGGTATTTCAATTGGCCAGTTAAGTCTCCAGATATGATCCCGATAGATAATTCATGGGACCACTTAGAACCGGCAAGTTAGACGTTGAGAAGATCGTCCAAGTACTGTGGCCGCACTATAAGAGATAAGTTGATGCAAGAGTGGCTTAAAATCGACCAGGTGTACACTAGGGTACTTGTAGACTCTATGTCGCGTAAAATCGCGGTCACTATTCGTGTTCGTGGAGGTCCTACACCATAGTAGAAGCGGGTAGCTAATTTTTTGTCTAGGGAGCTTATGTATACTTTCTCCCGGCCAATGAAGTAACAGCTTGAACACAAAACTGGGAAGGCCTTTTCATTCTGGAAGAAAGCCTGTTATGAATTGTGATTCGTTAGCGATATAATTTGTGTCGAAATTTTTGGAACCAGATATTCGTACTACGTACCCTTAGTTCTATACCTCAAAGTTCGAATATCAGAACCAATAAAATTTGAACACGCGTCAAATCATGCATACAAGTACGACATACGCGTACCGAGGACTGTTTGCATGGCAGTCCACCAACAAACCCCTCCCCCCCCCCTACAGCACGGGCACAACCCACGACGCGCGTCACGTCAGGACCACTCAACACTCGCACCGCCGACGCTAGCGAGCTGTGACGAGGACGAATGCTGCACGTGCATAAAAAATGGATGATGAACAGTCGTTCGTAAAAATAGCGCACATCATATATAAAATGAGTCATTTGCCCGTTATACGTTTGAGCTTATAGTGAAGATGTAGAGATTACTGTTGCTTTAACAATATACGAAGAAAAAAAACGAATTTACTATACTAGCGCTACACTCGACAGAGCTGGCTGCTCAAAATGCATATGCTTGTTATTTTGAAGAACTCCTTTTTGAATCAACAATTCTAAGCGATTTTCATCTATTACTTTAATGATTATTTCAGTAAATAAACCCATATCAACGAATGAATTACACTAAACATGGACTCGAAAATATATGGCACCAGACACAAACCTTAACATTTAAGGTGCATATCAAGACAAGCGAGCAGCCAGAAAACATTGAGCAAAGTTAGAAAAAAACAATCTGCAGAAAAAAAACATTCTGCGTGCCGCAGTTCCACCAGACATTTACAGAGCCAACTGTATACGGCAGTGCGCATTTTGCAGGCGAGCTCGTCTCAGGCACCGGAAGCCTATATTGCCGGGCCCGTATTGTTCTCCCTCCGTCTCCTGGCCGAGGGCAGCAAGAGGAAAGCAATCAAGGGGTCCAGGCTCAGTAATTGTCATGAGGACTTGTTTGTTCCGAGGACACTACACCTGCACCATCGATTGCGTGCAGCCCTCAGCGCCACCAATACGGACCCCATCGTGTTGCAGAACACAGTGTTCCAGATGTGGGCATGGGACAATCTAAGTGACATACGAGTGCTGAGGGCAGTACGAGAAGCCTCGTATAAACGTGCATAATTGTATCGCGGCTAACGCCAGGAAAAAAGCCATGCTGAAAATTTTTCAAGCACTGCCGAGATAGGTGATGAGTGATCAATACAGAGGTCCCCTCAAAAATTTAATGAATCACTAGAGTGGAATGTTTATTTGAAGGCATTTCTCTAATACAACAGCTTAAAATGGCGTCCTGTCATTCAGAGTTAAAAGCCTGTATTCAGTACGGTTTCTTTTGTAAACGCTTTGTCTCCGAAGTTGGTCATATATGGTATACGCGATCAACTAACCTAACCCAAAGCACTACCATCTATGAATACAAATTTTCCAATTTTCGTCAAATTTGTGTTCACCAATCGAATAAGTTAATTCTGATTAGAAAGAAAATTAATAGGATAACCAAATTGGTGGAATAAAATCCTTAATTTTTGCATTCACAGCGGAAATATTCATCGACATGAAATGTTTCCTTTATGAAGAATCGCAGTCAGAGTGTTAAACACTCTCCAAAGACCGTTCATCCACCTAAAAAATCAAAGCGGGTATCCAAACGAAATTATCCTATCTTCATGAGTACCTACTAGTAGAAAAGAAGGAACAAATTCTGGGAAAAATTTATCAGCAGAATTATTGAAAGAATGAAATTCTGTAAGACAGGCATCAATTCAAAAGCAGATATTTTTAATCTTTTAGTTGAGAGCAACCCTAACGGACCGGATTTTTACAGCCAGTGAAATCTGTTCTTGCTTCTACTCTGTAGAACGGCACTCTGGGATCCAATCAATTACCGTGTTTTGCGGGCACGTCAGACGTACCTGCCTCACAAATATACACTCCAATTTTTTCGTCGGCCGCGTGCACAGCCCGAACATGCAGCATGTGAGACGCAGGCAGGTCATGCGGCAGCCAACGAGTTAACACATTATCGACAAAATTATTTTGCCCACGAAGTTGTACATCGTTTTGTTCGAAGAACTAGCTGCTTAAATATTTTGTTCGAACGCCAAGTATGTATGCAATAAGGTTGCATTAAGTTTGTTATGAAAAAACAAGCAACAGACTCACGAACATGAATTTAAGATCTAAAGTCGTGGAAATAATGATAGCACACTTTCAAAATTGATCGGAAATTTATTAATACTGCTCCAATGTAAAGAAACTTTCACTGAAGAAGGACAATTTTTCCAGATTTTGATATTGAATCGCAATTTTCATATGAAATTATTTTTAAAAAGTAATTAGACAAACCCTGAACTTATACGTAATATTGGTTGGAAATAAAGATAGTGCATTACGATAAAATTGCATTTTACAATGCAGAAACAACAATTTTAGCAATGAACTCTATTTTCTAATATTTACATGTATTCCCACTTGATTGAAGCGCATTAACACTACGGTTATTCATGGAATTGATCAGATTTGACAGCATTGTGCTTGGTTTTTTCGCCCAACATTCTTTTATGACAGTCCATAGCGTTTCTTTATCCTCATATTGTTTTCCAATAGCATGAACAAGCAGTGATAGAATACCCCATAGGTTTTCGATAGGATTGAGGTCGGGAGACTTTGTAGGCTAACTCAAGACTTCGATATTGTTATCCTTAAGCAAAATCGTAGTAAGCCTAGCAGTGTGAATGGCTGGGTTATCTTGCTGGAAGGCTAGAAGATGCGTTGTGAATGATGTTCGACCATAAACGGAAGAAGACTTGCTTCTAAGACTTCTGGATACTTCTTTGCGTTTTGTTTACCGTTTATTCTCACTTAACTCGCTGCGTTCTGTTGATAGAAAAAGCTCCCCAGTTCATGAGAGATCCTCCCCCAAAAGACAGATTGCTGAAGACTTGGTCCATCTTTCTCAAATCATGCCAGTAGTACTAAGAACCATCAGGTCCATCTAAGTTGATCTTTATTTCATCCGAAAAAATCACATCAGACCAATTTCTAATGTTCTACTGCACTTTCTCCCGCGCCCAATCCTCTCTTTTCAGCTTATGCAACTTGGTAAGTGCTGGCACAGTCTTACGTTTCTTGTACACAGAGTTTTTTGATGAGCCCAAAATTCGTCTTACTCTCCTCGGTGTTACATTTAGAGTTGAAGATGTCTGTAAGCTTTTGGAGTTGTTTCCATTACGAGGAGCTTCACGTAGCAGCTTTCGGCGACTCGTCGGACTTAGTTCTGGTGGACCCCCACTTGCATTCTTCCTCCCACAGGTATCTCTGGATTTCGCTTGTAGTTACCTCTTACCTTCCTGGATCTCTTTATCTTTTTAAAAATCTCGGAATTAGGGAATCCTTCTCAGTAATATGGAACCTGAACTTCAGAGCGACCGTGGATTTGTTATGTTGGTTTTCAGTTTCCTAAAAACCAGCATAACAAATTTCTTACTTGCATCGAAGAGCTTTAAAAGTCTAGTGGGTGTCGAAAATGTTTTGCGTCTATTTGCAAAACAGGAAGCTTTAGATTATTGATGGGCTAATCCTATCATATGATTCTATTTCCTGCTTCAACTGAGAATTTTAGAAATGTACCCCATTTCCATTTTCATGATCTCATCAATTTTCCACTGCATTAAACATCAAGCTCATGCACAAAAGTTCACTAAGCGCATTGAATCATCTTGTTTTCAAGGGCGAGATAAGTTTCTAAAATTATCACTAAGCTCTTCCAAGTTTGTCACAACGCAGTGCAATCTTCCTCGATTTCTAACGAAGCAACCAGCGAGTCTCTCGCTCAGAAACGTGCGCGTGCGCAACTCTAGGCCCCAGCTCCTGGCAGGGCAATCCTTTCATATCCATTGCATTACAACTTCTGGGCTCAGGAAAATCTCAACAAAGACTGTCTTCCAGCTCCACAAGCTCGCTCAAGTTCAAGTAAAAGACGGAAAACTAAACAGTCGCGCCTAAGTTTGTGCGTTTAAGAAACCTTCAAGTTGTTGATAACCTATGCGGCACGGTGGGAGTTGCGGCAGAAGAAACGAGGTTTGTCTTCATGAGACTGGAAAGCCCAAGCAACTTTTAATAATTTCAATATGTCCAGCAAATGTTTGTTAGGCTTTGCATGATGTAAATTAGGATTGCATAAATGAAGTATGACGTAATAATCAGGTGAGATTGAAAAATATGCCCGGGACGACGAGCGATTTCAACGTAAATAGACAAGTACTCTATGTTTTTTAACTTTAAAATTATCAGTAAGCCAGAGTTACACAATTGGAAATGGAATTCCGTGAAGATGACTGAGTCCGTTTTTGCTTGTACCTCTTCTGGTGTACATGCCTTTGAAGGAACAAAGTTCATCACATGTAAGTTATTTTGAGAGTAAAAGTGAGAGAACTTTCTACTCTTCCTTGAAATAGGTTTGTTATGTGCGTAGAAAATCATGGACAAAACATAGAATAATTTTGCTCACTGAACGCATAAAAAGATGTTCATTGGACAAACAAGCTCTGTGATCTGATCACGATTTGCAAAGCACGAAACAGGACATCGACATCTGGTCAAAACCTGAAGCATCATTTTATACCTGTCTGCGCGTAGCATCCTTAATTGAGATGACTGTTAACTTAGATTTATGTTCCGTGAATTCTAGTAAACGTATATTCGAGTAAATATAAAAGTAAATTCAAGTTAAGGGGAAATCAAGCTGCTCTCCAATTAAAACACGCTACGAAAAATAAACCATTCACGTACAGTAACAAAAGACTTGGAATTCACAAACGAAATACTCGATGCGACTCCTCTTGCGTAAACCAGGGATTTCATCGAATTTTATAAAGGTAAGCGAACGTTTGCAATCCAACTGAAATTGTAATAATTATATACTGCATCTAGTCTATTACATAACATACACAAACGATCAACAATCTACGTAAGTAGTTTTTGGAACAGTTCATCACCAAATTCACCACCAACCAAGGCTCGCTATCGAAGTAAAATCAACGACACACGGAGACACAAGACATTTTTAAAATTACAATAAGTTAATATATGTATCTTTGAATTTCCCATGTCAGTAAATCTGATTAACACTTTTTAGCTAGCTTGCTTTTCCACGAACGATTTATAATATATTTATTATTTGTTTATTTTATAACGGATAAAATTGATTTCCTTCACAACTCGTCTCGTCACAAGGCTTAGAATAAAAATTTCGCAAGTTCCGAGCCCTCAAGCGCCCCAGCTCATCGCCCTCGGTAATTCTAACATCACCAACCAGAGGGCAGCTGTTCCGCTTCCAGAACTTCGTTCGGGAGACGCCATTCCGGTTATAAAATTTGCCAAACTTCGATACTTTTGTAGGCCTTTTGTTGCGAATACTTGTAGCCCGAGTGAGTTTGACGCAACTGAATTTTGAAGAACATATTACAGTCAATAACTCGCAGTTGCGTTTTATGATTTTGGGAAGTCGGAGCTCGTGTTGCAGCGAATTTAATTCTGATTGCTGAAGCCCCGGAACTTGTTAACTCACGCAGGACCGATTAAAATATTCTCTTAAGGGATGCCTTCGTTATTGGATATGCAGGGTTTTCTTCCGAAGACCTACGAGACAACTTGCTCGATAAAGACATGCGAAATCTTTAATACAAATTGATTCTTTGAATTCAGACTAAGCGCGTACAGAATAAATCTTTCACAATCTATTTTTCAGCTACAGTAAACGCATAAAACCAAATGCAATTCAGCAAATCTTACATGATTCTAAAGGCATTTAGTGTGCGAGCTCAACGCGTTCGCTGCAGCTCGACGCACGTGTGTGTCGAGCGGGATTTTGACACTTTCAGCTCAAGTGGAATGTGAATTTTTACAGTGCGAAACCAATTAAAACAACGAAACTAACTCTCATGGTGGCAGTGAATGTGTTGAGAAGCAGAGCTACAGACATTGTGCTCACGCACGGCATCGCATGCCAATCTCCGAACTTGTGTCCAACCCTCAAGGTTACAAATCCAATCCCAAATCTTCAAGCACTCCATGGAAGTTTCAAATTTAACCCCGTGACTCTGAATTACACTTCACAACTTTAAATGTAACCCCAATGCCTCTATAGAATACAATCTTATAACTTTGAATCGGACAGTGAACTCTGACTCGGACCGTCAGCTCAGAATCGGACGACTTGGAATCTGACCCTTCAGTTTAATACACAAGCCGGTCACATCGAATCTGACCTCAAAATTAGCTATTGACGTGACTTTGAAAATAGAAACAAGTCTGACCTCGATCGCATGACCCAGATTCCATCCAAGTGGCATGGAATCGAACACTCTGAATCAAATTTAACGAATTTGAAATCAATATTAGAACCTTCAAATCAACCTCTGCTCAGTCCCTAGCAAGTAATTTGAACCCAAGAAACAGATTTAAACATTAAAATTCAGAGTTTAAAACTCCAGGACCCGACGTTCAAAACTCCAGACTCTGCACTCAAAACTCCAACGCTCTGCATTCAAATCTCAAAGACTCTGCATTCAAAACTCAAAGACTCTGCATTCAAAACTCAAAGACTCTGTAATAATCTCTAAGACTCGCAATTTGACTCCAAGACTCGGAAACCGAATCCAAAATTAGAAACTCGGCTCTAAGATTTGGAATCCTATTTTAAAACAAGACACAATTTGATTCAAGAATCTTCACCTCAGACTCAAGAGTGTAATCTAGAAACTCCGACTCTGCAGTTGTAAAAGTTTATCCGCATTTCCTCATCACCCCGTGATTTTTCTATGCATCATAAGTAAGACTCACAATAAATCAAACTATAAATATATTAGTTAGAAAGTTAAAGCTTTTCCCTGCTAATTTTAACTATATAAGACCGAACATGTTCGGTCTTAACTTGAAATTACTGTATAATCCCGCTAATGAATTCGCTTTAATTAACACCGAAGAAAAAGCTCTTCCAGATGCTTGGAATATGAAGTGTTTTTCTCGCTCTCCACCTCATAGTTGGCGCACCTCTTCTTATCTTAACCGAGAGTGTAATTAATCCAACGCTGGAAAGTCTGAAGTAATATTTTGCTGGCTGCCTTAAAGATGATAAAGCATTCCAGGTTTAATTGCAGCCGTTGACGGCATGCCGTACAGTTCCAGGTATTGCGTCCCTCATCATTAGACTGGAAGCTCAGGGCTCCCGCTGGAATGTCATAGCAAGACTTCCAGTTATTAATTAACCTAATGAACGCCTCAGATAGTTGCGCCGCAAAATAATCGCTGATGAATTGCTCTCATCGGTGGACTCCAGACGACCGGCCACAGCCTTCCGGGCTCCAGGGTCCCTGCCTCTCCTCCACTCTTCCCCCCCCCCTCTCCAATGGAGGGCAAGGTGAGAACACGGAGCGGTATCATCATGTTAATTAGTAGTAAGAAGACGTCTCAAATAACGTTCACATTTGCGGGCTTCAAATGTTTTCAAAAAAGAAAGTTTCAATGCGATTTAAACCTAGAGGAAAGCTTGAAAGAGCTCGGTGCTGTTTGACAAACAGACAAAACAACAGACAACTGCAATGAATCTATAACAATGATCAAGAATGGAAAATCAATAGTTGAGACACGGGATGTGTTAAGCATAAATTCGTTCATCAATCACTACACACAGTTCGTTTTTTGAGGATCGCTTCATTCTAAAAGTTTTTTCGAGTTGATGCTCCTGAAATACAACACCATTGGAATAGAAAGTTAACGTCAGCTTTTTGTAGGGCTTCCGACGAACTTAGACGGCACTTCGATCGAATAAAACCTGAGCCAGCAAGTGTTGAACTTTTGGAAGTCAGGAATGTTTGCAAAATTTGTAAAGTGAATCAACTGTTATTTTAGTGGAGATTATAGCTTCAGGAGATTATTTCAAAGATGTTAACTTGAAATATCTTTGAAATAATCTCCTGAAGCAATGAATTATTTTGCGTCGGTAAAATTGGCTACAACGCTCAATTAAGACACGAAATACCTGTTCCCAAGAAAACGGACTAATGGAAGTATTTTTCAATTTTCACTGCGGGATTTACAAGCAAACTGAAATATAAATGGGTATTTATCCAATAAAAAACTGCTACAATCATCTTAAGATCAGTTTTGAATTGAGTCTTGCCTACAATTTGACGAGAACTATCTCAATTGACACTCGCCGAATGTAAGATTTTCCCCATTTGTACACATTTTCGCTGAGCTCATCCTCTCACAGCGTCAGGTCCGATGCAAGCGACGAAGCGCAAATGGACGCTGGCCAGTGAGCATCACAATTAAATTGAGCTCGCTGTATGTACAGAGACACATTCAGTATTTTGGCCCAAGTATTCTAATTCTCAAATTTTCTTAAATTTACGATTACGGGACTACAAGTTCCATGATATTCTGCATGGTATTCTATTTTCGCATTATGATCACTTGAAAAATTGTCCATTTTAATGAAAGATTGCTGAATATAAAAACGCTAACAATATTTACGACAATGGAGATGTATTTATTTTTTGAGAATTTTCAATGAATTAAAACAAGCAAAATAATTACCATTACGTAAGTTATTCAGAATTGAGCAAACTTTTCATAAATCCAAGTGGTAGAAGAAAAAATAAGTTTTTCCTTTTTATTAGAAGGTACGTCGTGAGTTTTTGTTCTCACAATACGGTGCTTCCAGACTGCAAATTTGCGCAGTACGAAAGAAATCTCACAATCACAAGCAAAATTCCTTTAAAACCAAGTGGCAGCCAAGCCACACGAAGGCTCGAATCTTCGAGACACAGGAACTGAGGATAAGAAAGATCCAGGTTGCACGGAAATTCGATTTGCAAAATGACTACCAACTCCGCATACAAATTTCAAAATGCTGCGTTTCTCCGCAGAAGGTTTCTAACAGGTGAGGGTAAAGAACAGTCATCGCGCAACAATGATTGCATGATTGGTGCTCTACATTCTCTCACTCAGGCCCGAGAGCATTAAGGTCTTTAAATTAGGGGAACTACTCTACTAGGATCTGTAACTCAACAAGCTGACTCGTGAATTTGTCGCAGTTAATATTCGAGTTTTAAGGCTCGTTAAGTAACATTTTTAATAATCCTCCGAGTTATCATTTTTGATTTCAACGTTCCTATATTCATCACAATGCTCTGTCGAATATTCGAAAATCAGAAATGAGCTCTGTCAAAATTCATTTCGTTGACATAAAATAATATAGTGAGGTAATAAAAATACATTTCTTTCATTGCTGCAAGAGAACTTCAAAATATTTTCCACACATATGTAAGAATTTTGTAATCTTATCCAAGTGTGAAGCTAAATTGCTCACAGTCGCTTGCACAATAATGAATAACTTTTTACCTTAAATATTCATTCCGCTCAAAATTTCAAGGATGGAACATTAAACGACAGGTACGTAGCGGAGCCTGTTGTACCTCGGACCTTACATATGTACCTGGGTCGTATGGTGTTGATTCTATCCCTCTGCAGGTTTTTCAAGAAGCTATAAAGAATATTTCAGAACGTTTGAGCACTTTTCAGGGCACATTTCCGGGAGGAAAGGTTTCCTGAGCCCGCGATATAGTTTGCTAACAAAAGCAGGAAGAGCTAAAACCAACGTTAGGTCCGAGTACTCAGAGTTTAAAGTACAAGAGGTTAATGACGTTAAAAACTCAAATATTCAAATGACATGCCGCATGCCACCCTTGCAAAGAGTAAGTGTTCTCGGTTATGGAAATACTGAACTAAAGTATATTTCCATATTTTCACTCCCCTCGTATTAACATCATCAATGATAAAAAATGGCCAGCGCTCCATGAAATTTTAATCCCTAGCCCTCAAGGCAGCCTTGCACTGACACACTAACAATAAAATAGACGTAATAGGCGTAAAATAGATAGTTTATATCATGTGCCACTTCCTCCTAACGCGCACAATTTCAGTACATGCGTGCTCATGTGTGTCACAATACAGAGTGTCGACTGAAATAGTAGCTGAAATAAATATGCTGTAGTTTGTAAAGTATTAGTGCTAGAAGCCTAAAATGGATTTTATTGATAAAAGAATAAGAATTAAAATCTCAATCGGGATCATTCACACGATTATACCGAAAACATAGGCACATCTGAAGAACTTCAATTTCATTCTTGGTTTTTATAGCTCCAATAAAAATACCACAATTAACCGACGAAGGATGAAAATTGGTCGTGGAAAAAATGCTCCGTAATCAAAACAATTGGTCAATTTTAAGCAAGATGCGAAGAATGATTACCTAAAGAGCAGTTCAAACCAATAACGCTAAGTGGAGTGTTCACGGCACAGTTTAAAATTTATATAAAATAAATTCAGACCATCCAAAAACAGAAGACAAAATCGAACATTACCATGGTAATGATTTCAGTTACTTATGATTAAATGAAATCAGTAAGAAAATAATCCGCTGAGACGTAGAAAAAAGTACTGTTCATTTTATTCTTAAGAAAGACTCATTCAAAATCATTAAATATGCACTATGTCATTCAGAACTCTCACCACTTTGCATCTATCGATGACAATACTTTTTGTTGCTCGTATTGGCAAATGTACCGAGTTCGATGGTAGTCATGTCATACGTTAACCATAGAATAAAATACAATTTTAAATCTTGCTCCTTTCAATAAAACCTAATTCAACCACCTAGCACTAATACTGCACAAACTACAGAGTTTTTGAATCGACTGCTTTTTTAGCGGACGCCCTGTGTAACAGGCCTTAAACTTGACACCATTAAATATTAGTTCATACATAAAAAGAACACCAACGAACGCCATTGGGCCCAACATAAAAACCCAAACATCAACGAACGCAGGATCGCTTTTTTCTTTTGAAGTCTGGTGTCAAAAACACCGGAGGAAAATCCTTTGCAAAAACTTCCGTATTTATTTTCTCAGTTTAAATGGAAGAATATTCGTCCGCCGAAGCGCTGTCTCAGCCTTGATAACAGCCAGAACAAATTCAACACCGATGGCGATGAATATCAAGATAAAAGAACAACCAGGGAACTAAAATACGGCAATGAGACGACGTCGACGGCGTCAAGAAAAGTGGCAACTGATGCAGCGAACAGAATAGGACACCGACAGAAATATGCAGGGACTGCAGTGTAGAAGACGAGCAACGAGGAAACAAAACAACGACAAAAACCTGTCAAAATTAGAGCGACGGCCAAAACAAGACTCACGACAACAAAAACAAAGTCCAGGGAAAGGCACGCGGCTTCGTCGCTTTGAAGTCGGTCGACTGAGCGCCCAACGAGGAGACTTTGAAGGCACATCGCCCAATCGATCTGTTTACGTGAGGGTAGATCAAACCACAGCATATTTCCTGGTGATCTGTGCACGAAAATAGACCTAAATATGTGAATAGATAAGTGTTTTGCACCTTAGAGCCGTAATCTTTAATTCATGAGCGAAATATGAAGAAGAGTTTGATGTATGAATGTATCGTGTTTCTGCGAAATGTTCAACCCTGTGTTTGACGCTGGAGCACTGCAGTTTTCGCGATCGACTTGCATTTGGCTTGCGGATGGAGGTGGCAATTGGTGTGCCTGTGTCTGGTAGAGCTGAAACGTGTGTCTGCTATGCTCAATTCGACTTTTGATGGACGATTTGGCGAATGACACAAGCTAGCTTTACGATCTCAAAGTGAACTTCGAGAGCAGCAGGAATGTTAAACATAATTTTTTTCGGATAACTCAGAGCTTTCCAGTATTTTAATGATAGCATTGTTTCAGATTATCTGAAGCTGAAGGAACAAACAGGACGATGCAAGAGTTCTAAGCCTGCTGCGATACTCCTGGCAGGCAGAGGCTGCCATAATCTGTTGGTATTTGAAAATTAAGTAACCTCGATGATAATTACTGTAGCCTGTCCTACTCTCAAATTAAAGTAGTCACCAAAGAAGCTCTGAAAAATTGCTCTTTCGTGACAGTTGAGTTTTCCCCAAATTTCAGACTTGTGGTCTATGTAACTATGCCTCTGTTTTCCACATTTCCAAGGGTGGGAAAAATCCTTCCCCCTTTCCCCCTCAGCTCCTTATTGGCGATTGGTACCACACGACCCTCGTGCAGCTGTCTCCCAAAGTTTTTCCTGAGTAACTCTTTCGTCTCTTTGTGACGCTTCCAATTAACTAGTACAAACGTCCACAGTGACTTGTGAAGAACATTATTTTTTGGGGACGTATTGCTCCCAAATAATTCGAGTCGAAAGTCAGTAGATGTTGGACTGTGAATGGATCTTAGACTAAGAATCCAAGTTTCAAGTCACGTAACCTTTTTTTCATGGAATACCGTATAATCCTACGCTGGTGGTCAATCTGCGACTTTATAATGTAGATCATAAACATTGAGTTACGCTTGTAGTTAGGTATTTCCCAGCATTTCTTCTATATCCATTACGTATTAATCTCTTCAAAGCAACAACATATACTTTGTCGGTCCCTTTCATAGCCTTCCAGTTAGTGCATCCGGCAATAATTATCCGAGTAGTGAGAAATAAATCTGGTGTTCACATCTCTATTTCAAAATTGATGATTTAACGGAACAGTCCATTCTTAGTATCTAAAATACGAAATCGCAGCATAAATACATGTGCACTTCAATTCAGAGCCAAATTTAGTTTCTATTACACCGTCATCCATGAACCATGTTTTCACAGTATTATCATTGGACTGTAAAATTAGACTCGTAATTTCATTTTTAGAATAACAGAGGTCCTTCTGAATATATTTTCTATAGCGTAAAAAGCCAGAGGGTTAAGTTTTATACTTTCGAGTGAATCGAGCTCGTTTTCCTAGGAAATTAAACTCATATTTTTTATAAATTGGGCGATAAAGCTGCAGTATTGTCGTCGACTCATAAAAACTTGCAAAAGGTGAAGAATGAAAATTCTAACAAATGACGAGAACGAGCGGAGCGTCATTCACAGTAAACTATAGGGTGCGAGAGCTATTTTTGAAGACATTTAAAAAAAAAGTTAAATAAACAATAATATTTTAAAAGCATAAAATTCAATTTGTTCAAATATGTTAGATACTACTTCTCTATCAAATTATTCCACGAAGCCCTCTTTGTCTTCAATGATTGCTTCTTTGCAGGTCCGAAACCGTTGACAATCTGAAATTAAGTGGTCTTATTCATTTTGGACATCATCTGGACAACGGCCGCCTTCAGTGAAGCTGTGGTGCTATGAGGAGGTCGATTAGTCTCCCTTTCAACAACGCTTCACACATAATAGTGCATAGGATTTAAATCTGGCGACTTTGGGGGCAACAAATTGTGGATCACATGATTATAAAAATTCTCTGATAACTAATCTTGGGTTACTAAGGCTTTGTAATAAGGTGCAGAGTCTTGCTGAAAGACGTATGGCCTTCCATTGGATGCATCGTCTAACCCGGGCTTAACAACCATTATTAGAACATCATTGTATCCTATCCAGCAGTATTAACCCTTAGACCCTGTGGACATAAGGTGGCATGACGTGACCTCCACAACTCGCAATTCCTAAAACCATCAAAGTTGCAGTTAGGTTTTATGCAACTATGATTGCATGTCTTTTAATTTAGTGGGCTAACATCTTAATTTAAATGGGTAATCTGAAATAAAAAATATTACACATGATTCAAGAGCATAATGAAATTTGGTCTACATCACCCTGGGTATTTCAGAAAGATTTGCATGTTGCCATCTGTCATTCCGTCAGCTTTTTTTATCCTGGTTGAAGTTTTTTCGTCTGAGAAAGGCCAAAGCATACCTTGTTTGTGTTTTTTATTATTTTATGTTGACTGTTTTAAACGCAGGAGACGGTTTACCTGTGTCGTTGCTGACACGAATTGGCTTTTCCTCATTACTTAGGACTTGTATCGAAGGTGCTGATGTAGCACAGTTCTGATAGCCCACTCTGATACAAGGAGTTCTTCGGCAATGGACCTCATCGATGTTCCGGGATCCTCATCTTTGTTTTGAACATTCCGCATAAATCTGGCGTTCTTATGGTATGGGAACGTCACGAATGCTTTTTTCTCTTTGCTACAGAGGAAAGATTGCCCTCACATCCTTTTAGCTCCATCCGAACCTTGTGAACAAATGATCTCACAGCTTCTAAAAAGTTACAGATTTTTAAATCAATGTGTTTAGCAATTAAAGCCACGATGACTGCATGTCTTTTCATTTCTTGGGTTATCGTCTTTAGTTTAAATGGGTTTTCTGAAATTGATGAAAATATTATAAATGATTCGAATGTGTAATGAATAACACAATATGTCCTCAAATAGACTTCGCACCCTGTAAACAGTGGTGGAATTATGTAGAGGTTATGTACTCGTCTTCTTTTTGAATTCTGGATTCGTTCTCAATTAAGCCCATGCAAAACTCCTTTATTACTGTCCAATATACTATTATTCACCTAACGACTCGGTACAGAGTGAGTCGAAAACATTAATCCCCTTTTTAATTCACTGAATTAGGTATTTGGTACCATGATCACCTATTTTTTATTTAAAAGGGTTAGTATTTTACACCAAAACTTAAAATATTAAAAAAGACAACAGGAAATCGTAACATCAATAACGGTAAATTAAAAAGGGCATATTGTTTTTGACCGGATTCTACTCATCGACAAGTTCGGGCTTAAGAAGTTGCCCAATTACGACATCGCGAGGTCGCGCTCTCAGCGGCAAGTCTCTGACGTAACTTTTGCCAACCGTTAAGTAGTCACACAAAATAATAAATCTTCATAAAACTGGTCTAATATTACAATGAAGCGACGACACAAACGAATAAATCTTCGAAAATGCATCTAATATTCCTAAATAATGACGACACAAACGAATATTTTTTTAAAAAAAGTATCCAATATTCCTATGTAGCGACGGCACAAACGAATTAATCTTCGTTGAACTGGTCTTGCATTCTGATTAACGCAAAACGAAAAGATTGAATACTCAAATTTTGAAATTTTGACACAAATCTTTACAGATAAGTTAAAGAATGACACGTAAGTGTAACTTCACAAACTATGTACAAGGAAATTAAATTTTCTCAATTTCTTCAGTCATTCACGCGCAATGTATAGGTAAACACTATCAGTGAAATAATGCGTGAAATAAAATATTTTTTCAGAGCTGGCATAGAGAAATGTATAACCGCTCGCACCGAGAGACGAACACAGACAAGGACGTTTCGCTCGAGCCCCCATATCCGCTGAGCCTCAAACCTCTAAGAACACCATCGGAAGTTAGCTTACGAACAATAAACGAACAAAATAACACTTCCGCGTCACAATGTCGTGTTTCGTATTGCTACGTCTTTTTCATTAAAAATCAGTTCTATTTCTGTTCATGTCTTTCTTCTTAAAAATAAATTTAAACGTTACAGCTATTTTTGCAGCTCAAGGAGAGGCAGGAATGCTGTGGAATTTCTTCATTGTTTTCACGCCTACGTACTTGCCGTATATAACGCCCAGGACTCATGGAATAACAACGCTTATTTTTAACGACGAATCTTTCCCTAGTTGAGCGCTCTATAAATAGGAAGCTAAGGGTGGAGGACAAGAGTCTCAGTATTTATAACAGTTTTGTGATACTCTCACAATCAGCGGTAAATCGAACAAGTAGTCAATCCATTTATCATGACGTACTAAAATGGTCAAAATATTAAGACATCCGAAGAAGAATGAAGGCACGTTTTCGTAGCAATCTAACTCTAAAATATTTTTCATCGTTGGGCAAAAAAATCATTGGTGCGAAGCGCCTCTCGCTCGTTGACGGATCTGCCTAAAGTTGAGCAGCATGTGCATCATCGCACAGCAGTGGCCCCGGGAACCCGTTCCTACGCAGCATCGCTGCATACAGTCATGCCGCAGAGGAACATCGCTGTTTATCAGTTCTTCGATCATAACGCTATTCAAATTTATTCGATTTTATTGCCACAGCAAAGTATTTCCTGTTATTTCTTGCACTCAGTCCCATGCCACAGATATTAGAATTTTATCGGTCATCAGTTTTTTACCAGTAATACACTTTTTGCGACTCAGCTCGCATCTTTCCACTCGTGATATGAGTGAATTTAATAAAATGCATTCTAATCAATTCGCTCGCAAATTAATTTGAAAGCGTAACCTGTATGCTCTGTCCTCGAACTCATAATTAGAGGCATCCCGATGCGTGCTTTTAAAATATTTGGAACGTTCTCTTTGCCACCAGCTCGAATCGCCTTGTGAAAGATAATAAACATCATAAACCCAAACGTCAAGATCAGGAATTTGATCAGCATATTTTGATATTCTGGGAGACTTTTGGCCTCGCTTTTCCACCACAGGACAGACTTTAAAACATCTCCTCTTGCAATAATCCCGCAGGCTGTAAAAATTGAAACAAAAAGCCTAAGTCTGACTCGCTCGAGCGCGCCCAGCCATCGCGCGTGAAGCCACAGCCGCTCTTCCACCCAAGCTTCGTGGTGTAGATTTTTTTATATGATCGCGAGTATACCTGACTAGTGTCCTGAACTAGTGTCCTCAATGCTGACAAGCGTCAATGAACGCTAACTAGTGTCAAGAACTGTTACCTAGAGTCATAATTACACCAAGTGATGTGTGTTTTATCACTTCGTTGGACCATAAATACCTCTTATTTATGAACCAATTCTTTCGAGACAGAATCTAGACCAATCGTAAGGATGACACACTTGTAAAAAACTCCACTCGTGATGTACTGCGATGCAGGTGCAGGGAGGGCAATGAATACGGTAAGTACCTCATTTAAAAACTATTGCCATAAAACTACAATTGGTGAAAAGATCAGGTTCATTTATATGAAAATAGATATTCTAAAGTTTTTTGGTGTATCAGTGCTACCTTCAATCATTACATATTGCGCTCAAGATTCATAAAATTATAACCAGTAAAATGCAGTGAACTAGAGGAACGAATAAAAACTGTTGAACTTCACTTCCAAATAAAGTTCTGTTGTTAGTGTGTAGAGAATTTAGAGGAGAAAATTTAATAATGAAACAAGTCCTTCGAAGAAGTGCGTAAAAGCACTTGTGTTGACATTCAAAGAAACTGGGAAAACAGAAGACAAACCTCGTTGTGGCACACCGGGAACCACTCGAACTGACTCTTCAATTCGGCGTGTAGCAGCGAGTGTTGCAGCGAGTGTTGCAGCGAGTGTTGCAGC
>VOMN01101447.1:583-16547 GCA_014899125.1 Orchestia grillus
CCCCTCACTGAGTGCCGGCACCCCTTACTGAGTGTCAGTACCTTTCATTGAGTGCCAGTACCCCTCACTGAGTGCCAGCGCCTCTCGCTGAGTGCCAGCGCCTCTCGCTGAGTGCCAGTACCTTTCACTAAAGACGTGCGAGGGACGTAGTGCTCCCTAACTCCCGCGCTCGAACGAATATCAAGGACTATGGATGGACACATTCACACATTCGTCACACAACCTGACTGATGCCGTCGGTTTCGTCACACATCCTGATATACTCCATCGTTTAGTTCGCACGTCTCCCGACGGTTTCGTCACACATTCTGACTGATCCCGTCATTCACTTTGCACGTCGTGGACTGCCTGTTCTTTATTTATAGCCGAGACTATTCGTTGCTTGCCGCTGGAGAGCTCCTGCACGTATCTTGAAATATCGATCGCTAGTTGCACTCTGGCGCCCTTTCGACCACCAACGTCAACTGTGCACTCACTCAGCCTTCCCAAGCCCAAAAATTCTTGGCTGAGAAGGTGAACACTTGAAATTACAGCGCCTCCCGTGCATGAACTATCTTCGAATTCACGTATCTAGAAATTTGTGTTGATGCGTTCAACTTTAATAATGCAAGGCCCGAAGCGCAAAGGAATGTTTAAATTGGAACTGTTTTATGATAACTCATGAGATGAAATTCCCAGGAATTCTAGAATGGAATTCCACTAAATTTCAAGTCACAGCCAGGTATTTGCTCTCAAGATCAATAGGGTTGTTGTTGAACAGAACATGGCCCTGCAGTAGCTGAAGCCTCTCAATTTTCCAGAGTTCTAGAACTATTTTATCACGGATAATGACGAGATTTTTCGCTCGCCATTTAATCGTCGACTCATGTTCACTTCCGCATGATTTTTTCATCGGGCACGAGAGGACTGAACCTCCTAACCTTCAACAGTCAACCACTCGGCAAGCACACGCGTTTTTTCTTTGGCATGACGGTGATGATGTTCGGTGATGTACTAGCTCAAAATATTAGGGAACAAGATCTAATGCAAGCGAGAATGCCGCTACATTTGGATATTCATCGTGTTTGTATACTAATGTAATCTCCCGGTATTTTAAAATATGGCTTACATACCTTACCATAATATCAAAACCAGTCACCCAGTCAAACATTTTTGCTTGAGCATCTATTATTATCTATAACTTTGGCTGCACAAACGCAGAAATCGATGTAGGATTCCCGAATACCGGGGGTGGTGAATAATTGAGACTGCTTAGTTCATTTATTCACTAAACATACTGCACAGCTAAACCTGTACGCATCTCCTCATTCTGCCAAATTCAGTGCATCGCATAGACCCACTCGACACAGTTCTTGGCACGAGAGCTGAGGTTTGCACAAAGTGGGGCTGGCGATTTGATGAACTCAGGGTTCGAAATTCAAATTGAACTCCATGTTTGAACAGTTTTCTACCTGCATTTTTCTCTATTTTTTTTGCTTCGAAGAGGAGGGACGCTTATTGAGCTTGTGTTTTGGAATTCATACAAACATTGCGTCTCCATTCAATTCATTTTTGCGAGGAGTAGTTTTTCGATGTGGTCGAAGTTTTCATTTCAAGGACGAGAGCATCCTTTTACCCAGGCAAGCTGTTGGGCTTTCATTTATTTGAAATTGTAAGTTCCTGACTGATTATTTTATCTGAAGCAATAACAAATCTTACCTATCACAAAACTTTACACTAATGAATGACATACAAAAAAAATGCAGGGAAACTTTAAATTGTTTTTTCATTAAAGGCTACGCTTTGCCCTGCGATTTTAAATACTAGTAGTGGTGTAAGGATGGCAGCACTTCATTAACTCGAATTATTTCGCACCGAAACAGAAGGGACCACTTAGTATGAACTTTAGAGAAAGGGATGAATTTATGCACAAAGTATGTTCCCGCACAGGATCCCCTGCGCATAGAAACAGCACGTTATGAAGGGAGGGGAAGAAAATAGAAAGAATAACCAACAAAGAAGAAGGCGTGAAAATACAAAGAAATAAGTGAATACGGAAGATAGAAGTCCCAAAGGCCTAACTAGAGCTGACGTAACCTAGCAGTGTCCTCCTGGAGACGCCAGTCCCCGCAACAAACCTAGCCCTACTGTAGACACACCTCCTAACCCTATTGTAGACACACCTCCTAACCCTACTGTAGACACACCTCCTAACCCTACTGTNTCCTAACCCTACTGTAGACAAACCTCCTAACCCTACTGTAGACAAACCTCCTAACCCTACTGTAGACAAACCTAACTCTACTGCTTATGGCCTGTCCTATGCCCCCGGAGTGGCAGATTTCAAATAGACAAAAAACACAAATTTTCGGTCTTCCTAACTTCCAACAATGCAGATGACACTCTCAGAGCCTCCTTAAAGGAGCCCCTAAATTAATTTGTCATAGTAAACTAATTTTTTTATTTGGTGTTTGGTCGAATGAATGGTTGAATAAAAAAAAACAAATATGAATGGGCTAACTGTAACAGTCACTTTACTAGTGATAGTAGTTACCAGCGGTTGAACGGTAAATTTAAGATGCACAAAGTGATTTTGAAGAAAAATTTACAAGAAACTTGAGAGTCTCATCGCAGAGGGTTATCATGAGAAGCACGCCATAGCGCATCCTTACTTGTCCACTCTGAGCATCCTTTTTGAACACCGCCTACCATCAAGTTCAGGACTGGGCCTAATTAGTTAAAAAAAAAACTTGCGTGGAATGAAAGGCACGTGTCTTGACTATTTTGTACCTTAATGTTGTAGGGAAGAATTTTTTACTACACGTAGAATGAAATTGTGTATTAAACTAGTGTGTTACCAACGTTTTTGACACGCAGAAATCCATGGGATGTTCCCATAGAAGGACTTGTGTGCACTGTATGTAGCACAAATACGATTAGAACATTTTATTAATCTGCACTGCCATTTATTAATACGTTAGAGGAAAAGCGACATTAAAAAGAGTTCGTAGCGATGGTCGAGAAACTTTTAAATCAAGTATATTCTGAACGCACAGAAGTGGGTTCTATTCATCCCCATAATTGTCCTTACACGGTATATATGAACTGAAATTGTCTTAAAAAATGCAGTAAAGTTACCAGCTCCAGTGCTGTTGAATTGCGAGAGGCTGTGTGTGCTTGCCGAGTATTGCGATTTTCTGTGCAATCAGCCCTTGATGCTTTCAAATTGCAGCGCCAAATGGCGAGAAAAACTGTGCAATTTTTACTGAAGCATTCGAGATCTTAACATCCGCAGGCGACGTTCAGCCGCAGAAAAATTGCTTCCTATTGACAATTCTTCTTGGAACTCGAGTAATCAAGAATTAATTGACCAAATTTAACCTGTGGAAGAAAACATGACGACAAAATATTCTAATTTATTCACAAAATACTTGTATCGAGACGAAGTTCTTTACATGTGTTATGAAATAACTAGAAATAATTTGATGCGAGTTAAAATCCCGTTACATACGTGGTATAAATATCATATAAATTATATATATAAATTATATACACACGCATAAAAATGAATGCTCAAACTTATTCTCCCTAAACACGTTGAATACAGTATAACCAAAATAAAGTGAAGTTTTGTTGCAAGTAGAATTACCCTGAAGTCGCAAGAGCAGTAACCGTCGATATTACTTAAAGTCTGTTCACAATTTTCTCGCTAACGATCACTGACAATTTTAATAATTCACTTGAGCTTATATTGCAACTTACCTTCGAAAACTTGGCATCTTATTTAGAATTTTAGTCCCAAGTGACTTCCGGGCAAAATTATGACACCAGACTGCGCAAACTGGGCAAGCCGCTGCGGTCTCTTGCTCTCACGTCAAAATTTAGTGAACAGGAACGTCTCTTATTATGTTTTGAATAGGCGCTATTAATATTATGTAGGGAATGGCAATTATTATTATTATCATGCAGTGAGGAGTAACTGTTATTATTATCATGTACTGAGGAATAATTATTATGTAGTGAATAGGAAAGTTCCACTGCTCGATATCTGAAAACTGAAAAAATGGGGTCATTCATTTACGTTTGAAGTTCTTGTAAATCTACCGCTGGCAAGAAACAAAAAATGTTCACGACTTTTTCAATAAACTACGATGTAAATTTTATGTTGTTGCATTCGTTGTGTCTTTCTATTGCACCGGCCGATATTAATTTAGAGTTCAAAAAGTTATGCTGAAATGAATGTCCCGGAAGTTCGTATCAAATTTTATCATAGGCTACTTTAAAACAAAAATTTCTACCAGGTGCAAAAATGACAAAATGCAGGACAAGAACATTTAGTAACTTCACAAGCTCTTCGATACAAAAAATTAGTCATCTCTTGTCTTTCGAGCTCTAGTTATTAATTACGTTCTTCAATCGCGTTTCGAAGCTGTGACCGAAGCTTAAGTTATAGGCAAGTAATAAGCAAGTTTCAGTCTTCCATGAGAGATGATTAGGTATAGACTTGTTTCTTAGTTGCTCCACAACGGTTGGATCAAAGTAAGACGTCTCTGAATGACAAGAAAGGGAAATTGCGTTTGGTCGGGCTAAGGGACACCAAGGGAAAGAAGTAGTGAAATTCGCTGGTGTTTCATGCCGCACTAGTTTGCGGGCCAATGAAAATGGAAACAATCCGGCAAATAAGGCAATTTAAGGCAAAATTGTGGTCGGAAGAAAATTCTAGCGAATAGAAACCGCCGCCGTGTGTCCTAAATTGTTGAGCGAAATCATTTTGCATTATGGATGGAACTACTCCGAAACGTCAATGATGACCCTTCTGCTGTTTCTGAACGAACTCTTCGTAGGGAACTCCATGCGATAGAGATATAGATCAGAGCGGCTCTAAATAGCCAATGTCGACTCGTGCCTTCGAGACTGATCGTTTAAACTGGGCCAAAGCACACACACATTAGACTGTAGAGGAGTTGAGAAGTGTCATGTGGTCGGATAAATCACGATTCTGTCTCTATAGCAGTGATGCTCGCTGTCGTGTTTATCGGAAACCTCATAAAGCCTTTAGCAAAGCCTGTGTGCACGGGGGGATACAAAGAGGAGGATGGCTTGTCATGTTATTTGGATGTCTCAACTACACAAAAGTGGGTCCTTTACTTGCGATATCTGTCAGACTGAACCAGCATTGTTACATTGAGCTGCAAGATAACCATGTTTTGCCATTTACACAATATCTGAATGAGGAAAGGCATGCGGCTTTGCCTTTCTTTCAGGATGAGAACTGCCAGGTGGATCGGGCTAAAATTATCGTTAATTAACATGACAATCATTCACGATATCTCAGTCATTTAGATTGGCCAGATAAACCCCCAGAGATGACCTCAATAGAAAATTTGTTGGAAAACCTAGAAAGGCAAGTTAAACGTCAAGAAGGTCGTCCATGTACGGTGGCCGGACATCGAGATCAGTTACTGCAAAAATGGCTAAAGATCGACCAGGTGTACATTAGGACACTCGTTGACTCAATGCCGCGCAGAATTGTCGTCGTCATTCGTGCTCGTAGAGGTCCGACACCATATTAGTAGCAGTGAATAATTTTTTTTTATTCCGGGATCTTACCTCCACTACCTATCAGAAAAGCTTAAGGAAAAAGAAGAGCAAGAAGCCTACAAACTCTTTGAAACTAATTTTCGTATTCGTTTTAACATTCATATTCATTCACTGTGCTAAATTCACCGTAAGATGCTCGTTCATTTTACATTTATGAATTATAATCTATGCTGAGCAAACTTTTAAATGAAGATTTAATTTCTCGTTCAAACTGAAATAACTGACTTTTTTAGTTTCATTGACTTTCTGGGGAATTTCGTGTCCTGTGACATGTCAGATATTTAATGGTGAGCAGGCGGCTGATATAATTTTTAATGCGTTGAATTGTTCTCTTCGATTACATTATAACGAGCAATAAGTAAAATAAAAGTATAAAAACTGGGATTTCGTTCTGTTCTGTTTCTCATAAATTTATTTAGCTTGGAAAATTTTGGTCTGGTGGGCCCCAGATATTATGTAGTAAATTGAGCAGCCCACTTCAGAATTTCTACCTGGGCGGTCAATAATATTCCGTTTTTAATAAAACACACTTCATAATTTCTACCAAGTCGGGCAATGACACTGTGTAGTTAATTAACACTTCAGACTTTCCTGAGGAAAGCCCGGTATGCCGGTCGACCAACTCGACGATACGATGAGAAAAGTGATCAGTGTTCCAACGAGCTGATATTCGACCGATGTTTCTTATTCTGCGTGCTAATTTAATATTGAAAAGTGGTCTGAATAACTTGCAGGAGGTGGGTGAATTCCCGCGTTGCGGCACCGAATGGAGAAAATGCGAAACATTGGTTAATGAATTGAGAATAGGAGCTAGTCTCACGAAGAGATACAGAGCAACACAAGGGCGCCCAGAGAATATCGCTCTGGAATTTCAGCAGATTGGAAAGAAAGACAATTGAGAATCGGAATTGAAAGGAAGATGAGATCACTTAATTCCACGCGTCCCGTTTGGACAAAATGAAACGTCGTTGGTTTTCACGGAGAGATGTGTTCTAGAAATGAGAGTCGTGTTAGAAATGACTTGAAGTAAACATGAAACAATCTCCTTGTGAATGATGAGGTGCATTTCTGTAAGAAAGCCCTTTTTAAGAAGGCGTCAAACTTAGTGGCTCACAATATAACTTATAATTTTTTAATCTCACGGAGATTTAACACCGGTTCTGTCACGCTGTCGCATTATGATCAGCTAACCGTTATTTTCCCAGAATGAGACTACAGTATTATTGTCCACTCTTCTAAAGTTATATGAATTTTAACATTTTGTTGTTAAGTAGTGAGTATTATTATATAATGTGTATAAGGTAATTTATACTAACACAAATGAACCCGTTATGAAATAAATTCGGTAATTAACCAGTAGGTTGCTTTACAACAAAATTTCTACAGGATAACACCAGACTAGAATTCTTCAGACTGCGAGTCGAGGATTCAAACTTGATTTCGATACTTACCTTAAAGTTTCACTTCTACTTGCCCTCAGTTGAAGACTTGCTTGTATACACGTTTGATGTCTACGCTTTCGTTAGGTGTCCTCGGTATTTACGTTCTTCGATACCTTATTTTGATCACTGTCGCCTGTCGTTTTTTGGAGCACTTGAACTCAGTCAAACTTTTCTATATTTGACCACCCATGCAATATCTAAGTTTGGGCGGCCGAAATTATAGATGCCTCGACTAAAACTTGGGACCGAGAAGCGAGTTTTTAACTATTTTGATTCATAATAAATGCTTGGCATCAATTCCCTCTCAAAGTAAACCGGCGTGATTAAACAGTCCTTAGTTTAATTTAATTCTAATCCACGAGGGTTTATTAGAGACAATGAACAAAAATTTACAAATTTGTGTCGTGCATCACTATTTCAGAAAAGTTTCCAATCGAATCAGGATCCAACTGACTTGTATATCCCTAACATTCCTTATCATTGAACCAGGACGCTTTACTGTAAATCACTCTAAATTCCTCATTTAGTTGTTTGTTTACCGGAGCTCAAAACTTGAGAAAACATAGATACAAAAATAAAAGTGTTAGTTTCACTTTTTATTCACAATGAATAGTCGCTTGAGGCAACAGCCGTAATACGCAGCAGTTGACCTCGAGAAATTCTTGCGGCCGAGCTTTTCCGGTTATTTCCCTCGACAAAATTACTCTGACCCAAGCCGGCGCTGAGCCGCCGTGGCCGCCAGGGATGGAGATTGGCAGTCGGTACGCGCCTGGTCGTTTGTTCTTGGGCTTACGCCCCAAGTCCCACGCCGTAACCGACCCAAGTCCTACACCGTAATCTACCAAAGTCCCATGCCGTAACCGACACAAGTCCTACACCGTAATCTACCCAAGTCTTGTGCGTAACCGACCCAAGTCTTACACCGTAATCTTCCCAAGTCTTGTGCGTAATTTATCTAATTATTATACTGTGATCTACCCATGTCCTACACAGTAATCTACATAATTCTTGTACCGTGATTCACCCAAGTCATACGCCGTAATCTACCTAAGTCCTGTGCGTAATCTACCTAATTCTTATACCGTGATGTACCCAAGTCCTACGCCGTAATCTACCCAATTCTTTTGCCGTGATCTACCCAAGTGCAAAGCCGCATCTCGATCGTGTGTGCATGTGATAGCAGCAGGGTGCCAGGGCACGCTCGCCGGGAGTGTCTGACGTCAGCAGAGCAGGTCTACCAGCAGGAGGCTGAGGAAGCGTCAAGTGAAGTGCACAGTGACACGAAATAAAACTGCTCGAAATAAACAAAATAATAAATAGAAGAATATAGAAATAGAACACTTTCAAAGTAAAACTTTCAAAATAGAACTTGTGAAACGTGATAGAAGAATAAATGAGGAACAAATAAATTGAAGGAGTCGGAATACTTGAAGCATTTTCGTCGTGGAATAAAAGTTTAGGATGCGTAATTTCAAGTAGTCGTTATTCCTATTACGTAGCATGGATACTTGAAATATATGTTGTTTACTTTTTCACTCACCCTGCAGAATTGCATTTTATCAGTGGAGACGAGCATCATCCTCATTAAAGAACAATTGCATAGGTTCGTAGAAGTCTTTCTTTTATACGAGTTTTATTGAAGAGCAGGGAATATTTTTTGCTGATAATTTTCTTCTTAACTTTTCTGATTTTTCATTCACAAGATTTAACGGAAGAAGGTAAAGTAAATATTTAAATTTCCAATGGTAGAAGCTTTGAAGTTCTGTCGTTCGACGACGTTTAGAATGTAGCGTACATTCATTATCAAGGAAATGAAGATGAATAAAATTTTTCGCTGCAAATTTGTTTGGTTTTCAGTTGACTGAAGTAGGATCAGGTGGTGTTATGGATATCAGTTAATATAGTCCATAAAATAATTTCATGCAATATGGTGACGGTAGGCTTATAACAGGAGCTTCTTCTATGAATAGGACGGCTCCGGCTACAGCCAGTCTAGTCAGGGGGTGTTGCCCTAAGGGAATATTGGTGGAATTTTCCAACGTTCTGCGTGTCAGAGACAAGTTGTTCCGCGTTCTCTTCTGCTGCCAAGGTGCTCCAGACTGCAGGTGACGTGTGGGCCGGCGGTTAAGGGGAGGTTTCATCATCCGAACAAGATAGGAAACATTTCCCAGCCCTCCTGTTTGCATGAGTACTTATATATGTATTACGCTGGACTGCTGAGGCAGTGCCGAATTCTTTAAGGTTGTTAGACATGATTAGCTTTACGATCTTTTGTGTTTATGGTAGATGCATGGTTACAAATTTGAGCTACCGAGCAGGGTTACATTACAATTAGCTATGTCTCCCATAACTCTTTCGTCTATTTTGTAAGCCTCACTCACTTGGTTAAGGCGGAATAGTTTCAGTAGAACCATATTTTTCTACATAAGTATTATGCAATGGTCATTTCAAGGTTCCATGACGGGTAATTTCTCCATCAACCACTTTATTCTAAAATCCGTTGTTGACTAAAAGTTGCTTACAATTGATCAATTGCCCTGAGATCTCATTTCCACTCTTATTTGTATCAGTTAAAGAAATGCAGATACAAATTGGAATGTTCCTTTAAAGCTTTAAATACTTGGATACTATGTTTACATTTTTAGGAATGAAAACTGAGAATATCACTGTCTCCCAGTAACCGTCCCGTGCGTTGAAAAGTATTAAACATTGTTTTGCATGCATAAATATCATCACTGAGTTTTTCAGCAGGTAATTTTCATGCCGTACATTTTCAGTCATTCTCGCTTCCTGAGATTTCTGCACTGCACTCCGAGCAGCACGGAACACACCCAGCACGAAGTGAGTCCGACGTCTCTAACATGAAATTCATTTTCGAGTCCGACACTTGCAAGGTTTTTCGAGACGCAGTCGAATGAAATTTTCGTGTTTCAAATAAAACTAGCGGGAAAACTGTGCCGTCCGTTTGTTCTGTGATCACGAATGCAGGAATCGTGAAATATTTTGTACCTTTTACTCTCCAACTCGTTCGCCCAGGTTAGGATTCCCGGCTTGTTAATGGTGAGGCCCTTCAAAGCGTTCCCTTGAGCTTTCCATTCATTCGCCAAAGCAAAATGTGCGTCTTTTTTCGTTTTTCGGTGCTTTAAACGCTATGTTTTTTTGGATGTATACGTAAAAATATTTTTTGTTGTCGGTGCTTTCAACGCTTTGTTTTGTTGGATGTATTCGTAATGATTTTCTGGATACATGCAACGTTCGTGATGGATCACATTCAATTTCAGTTCATTAAAACTTTATGAAATAGTTCTATTTCCATGTATAATTTAGAATTTTAAGTTCCTCTCAGGCCAGGCGATGAACAGAGGGTAATTTATGCTAATTGAAAAAATTGTCTGAATCTCTATTGCAAAATAAATTTTTGTTTGGCTTACTGCTGCAAGCATAAACTCCAATATGATTCAAATAACCATAAAAAAGTTAAGAACAAACTCGAACTGATGTGATCCTGCTTCACCCAATTGGTGCTCATTGTAGTAATTCTACCATTTGGTCAACAATGTCCTGAAGTAGTAATTGAGCAGTAGGAGAACTTGATCTGTGTGGTCGTTTATGGATCATAGATTAATAAAATCATTATTTCAATGAGGGAAAAATAAATATGTAAGTAGACGAATGCATGCTTCGTGACAAGAAAATCTACGGTATTTAAAACGAATATTTAAGTAACTCCAATCGCATGTGAAAATTTTTGTCTTTCAATGTTAACGAGTAGACTGATTTGTTTCTGAGAATTTACAATGTTCGATAAGTATGAAAAAAATTCTCATAGAAAAAATGATTGAAATCCCAAACTTCTTGTATTATTTGAACTTAAAACAACGTCAACCTTCTGCAATGATCTTTAAATCTTTCCGTCTTAACATTTCAAATATTCTCGTACCTTAATTGGCACGCAGTATCTGCACCCATTGGATCATGATGACGGTTTTGATATCTTCAGTGCATTCCGAGGTCTTCAACGAACTTGGCGTGTGTGGAAAGGCGACGGAAGACTTAGTTTTGGCGCGGGCAAAATTTTGTTACACGTACTTTTGGTGATAATATTGCAAAGTTCGACGGAAATATTGCCGAGTACCGCACAAGATATTGGCTATCGATATTCCGCGAACATGGTGCTCTCAGAAATGGTCATGTCTCCGAAGAACTTGACACTTCATGTCATAAGATTCATATTTTGAGTTACCTAAAAGCGCTGTAGAACTTTTGAATGAATAGTTGTAAATATTTCTTCATATTTGCTCGGAATTTATTGTGTTTTCTGAATAATTTATTTTCTGAGAAGTCCATTAAGCCACTTAATATATAAAAACCGAATCGAAGTTTAAGCGGTCAAATATGAGGAGTTAAAACTTAAGCATTTGAGTTTACTCACATAAAACAGTGGGACCACTTATTCATTTCATCACAAATTTACTGACACTTATTCTCATTGACTAATTCTTACTCATTCTCATTGACACTAATTCACTCAATCACTTTGAACCCGAATACTTTTTACCTTTTAAGCTCTTTGATATATTTACAAGCGCTATCACTATGATATGATGTAGACAGTTGAAGATTTATTTTTGAAGATTTTTTAGAGTTTGATCTCATAAACGCAAAAGCACGCCGATGTCCTTGGGATATCCGGCTCTCTAAAGTCCTCGTTATAGCAAGAAAATTTTCAATCCGTAAAAAAAATTGCATCTATGTAAGCTCAACACTTCATAAAATTTATCTATTTCATGATATGATAACTGCCATAGGTGCAAAATTAGGACGACTGTGATGAATGCATCTACTCTATACATTTTTTAATATTACGCTCTATGTACTGATTTTGCAAAATTGCGCTATGTGTACCGATATTGTAAAATTTTGCCACCTATAGTGTTTTTGTAAAGTCTTACAAACAAAATGAGAAGTTGTTAAATTCGCTAAGCCATTGCCCATAAAGGTAACAAAGAGCTTAAACTTATTTTAGGTGCACCATATTGTCGTACAAAACTGGAATGTGCGCATTCTTGAGAACTTTGTGAGAATATATCGTATGTGTGATCATTGAAATTAGTAAATAGTACAGTACATGATAGTCATCATGTGCACTAGCATACACAGCTAGGGCCCTGAAAAAGCAATGCTACACCGCAATTTACGGCAGAAATAACAACTTGATGTAGTATTAAGTACTGTAAAACTAATTAACAAATGAAGCCATTATTGATGTTCGTCTCTAAAAATGAAAATAAATCAAATGATTTTTAATCAAGATTTAGAGAACGATCAAACTCAGGTGACACTTTTTGAAACCCCCTGCGTATTGATATTTTTTAATGAAATTATTTGTTTGTTTGTTCCCATATATTCTCTTATTTTGTAACTTTAGGGAGTGGGATTTTCCCTACTCTCATTCTACTCACTGCTTGTGAAGATCATACTGAGACTGCGAAAAACAGAAAGCGGTTTTCACTCCATGCAGTTATCCTAACAAGAACTTATATGTAAGAAGACGAACGCATGTTTCGTAACAAGAAAATCTACGGTATTTAAAGCGAATATTTAAGTAACTCTCCTGTAAGTTGCTATTCCGCGTTATTCTCCTTAGCTAAAAATGGAAATGACGTATTTAAAAAAAATTCACACAGTTTTCAATTAGACTCTACGGTATTTTTGACTAATATTTAAATAACTAAGCTATCGAGCCAAACAATGTTCTCCATAATAAATAAATGCGAATTTCACTTAAGCTTCACACTATTTTTGACTAACATTTCTGTAACTTGGCTATTAAAATCATTCAAGGCTCTCCATGACAAATGGAAGCAAATTTCATTTATATTCTACGGTATTTTTTACGAACATTTCAGTAACTTTACCAACAAAGTTCTCATATACTTTTGATAAAATATGCTCAATTTTACCAAGCACTCAACAGTGCTTTTGACTAACGTTTGAGTAACTTTGTCAGTAAGACCGAATATTATCTCTCACGGAAGTAAGATAAAATCTTGAATTTTGGACTGATGCTTTGCTCGCCAAGGTGTAAATCAAATCAACTACCCGGGATTTCTCGCGGAATAAAAAACAGGGCCGAGCGCCACCGCTACATTGCAGGGCAAATCTATTGTTTCGAAAGCCACTGGAGGCTAAACAAGGGCGTCCAGTCATGGTTTTTAATTCTCAAGAGGTTGAGGCAGGAAGATCGTTAATCTTAAGTAGCTGAGGGGCCAAATTCTAGTCACGGTGTTTAAGCTGGCAGGGAAAAAAGAATATAAAGGTCACCAATCCAGCAGATTTGGAGGACGATGGCGACATCGGGAGGTCTGGACTGTAATCTTTGGCTATCTCTCATTGCATGCTGGGGACGTTCGAAGGAAGACCAAGAGGCTCTTAATCTGGCCATATAAGAGAGTATTAAAAAAGATATAAGATTTCACATGACAATAGGTACTGAATAAGCTTTCAAATAGATATGGAATAAGAATTGAAATATGTATTGAGAAAAGTGTTGTTAAGAATGATTTAAACGACCTAATGAAAAGTGCAACAAAAATTTGGTGATCAAAGTATAAGTAGCATCTTTTACGCCAGAAAACAATCGGCGGCCTAACATCGAGCTGAGGACGAAGTGCACTGAAAATAAGACAACCTAAAATCATCCACATGCAATTTCATTAAATCACGAATGAGTAGTAAAGGATGAGATGGTTCCTTAAATTCTGCAAGCTACATATATTCGATGCCCAGTAGAGATCATAACAAATTTTAAGCTTGCAATGTAACTTCGGAATAACGAACCATTGAAACTGGAATAGTAATTTTTAAGTATTATTGGCGAGTTATAAGAATTTAGAACAAATGTAATGGTCACATTGAGCTGGAAATATTGTCCCAGATAATATAAAAAAATTGAGAGACAAAATGTTGCGTTCGTTTAAAAGAGCTATCGTTCTCATTTAGCAAATTTAAACGAATAATTTCCAGCTGCTGGCGTCAATAATATTATAAGTAGATTAATCACTAAGAAAGAATACACATATTTGCAGTACAGGTGAATCATGATATATGGTTTGACCGACATTTGAACAAAATCAAAAGAAGCAAACACTCCTTACTTAAAGAGAAAAATCAAGTTGAAACTAGAAGGCGCATTACATGTTCCATTAATAGTAGGCCTAGCTCTGCAAGTGAAGGTGGAAGCGCCCAACAAACCTCACCATAAAGTGTAAACATCCACCTACAAAAGCGGTAGCTCTATAATAAACGTGTATAAGTTCTATTTTGCTCGGCTTTCGTGTTAGCTCTAAGCTTAAGACACCGCTGGAGCTAAACTCCGGAACGCTTCCAAAATAATATTATTAACTTCCTTGGAACATTCTTTGCATTTAAGGGCGAAATTATCACGGCAGTAAGGCAAGATTCAGCGTTCTAAGAAAAACTTGATTTAGCTTCATTCATGCGGGGTAGAAGGCAGCGTACAATTTTGTTAGAAAAGCTAGCCACAGCCTTGCAAAAAAGGATGATTTATTCATCTGCAGCGTTAATAGGTTAAGTTCATATGATAAATATTTTCCCTGGGCCCAGATGCCTAGTGGGAAATCAAATTGTGTTCTGGGTTTGGAAGAGGTCTGTTGCACGGGCTTCTAAATGGCTGCAGCCAAGCATCGAACACTCACGAGGGGCCTGCGCAGTCTTGATTTTTGATATCGACATTTACTCCTTCGGTTAAGGTGATCTACGTGTTTAATACGCACGTGAACGCAAATGTGTTTTATTTGTGAGCAAGCATGCAAGCTAAGACATAGGTAAGTAGCGGCACGTTAATGTGTTTCATTTTCAGGGTTTTGGTATAAATAAAAAATTGGAAACGATTACATTAACGAGTTCTCCAATGGTAATTTGAACATTTGGTTTCTGTAAAGCCTGGAGCGCGGTAATATTCTCCCAGTGTCAACGCTACATAATAATTGGAAGTAAAGAAAGCATAAAAAACCATCCGGTTGATATAAAGAATACTTTCTCAGCCTGATTTTGAGGAAAACGGGGCTGAATGTTTGATAGTTAGCTAATAAAAACATAAATAATCTTTAGACAAATGCTGCATGTCTTGTATTAAAAAATATAGAAATCGAATGGAAAATTTGTGAACTTTTTCAATGAATAATTCTTTGCAGTTAGAAAATTTTCTGAGGCTTAATGCTCGACAATATATCTAAGTCTTTGTTTCTGGAAGGCAATCGCTGCCAGTTTTCAAACAAAAAAATAAAGTCGATGAACATTCCGTCCTTCTGCGTAATAAGGCTAACTTTGCGTAGCACAATAGGTAAGTTCTAAAAAATGTAGCGCAAGAGGTGTGTATTTTTTTTTGGTTCGAGAAGTAATCATCATTTAGAGCCAAGATAAAAGTTTTAGGGGCCCTAAACTTCGGTGATGGGCCCTAAAGGATCTGAGAACGTACTTGACCTTATCTTTTGGGAGGTTCCTTGAAAGGAAATATAATACATCAGCGAGAACTGATTTCTTTGAAGATTCGTACCTGAGCAAAAATATTTTCCCTAAGAGGAAAACATTTGGTGCGCAACCGCAATCTTTATTTCTGCGAGACACGTAGTCAAGCGATGAAACTGAATTGGGGAATTATTTCTGGAAGTTATGTCTTCCCTCGTTTGAAATTTTAAGATATTATAGCATTCATAATATCTAAAAAACATGACCACAAAAGAAACTCCCATTATCAATAGGAGCTCGGGGAATGGAGCAAATTCCTTCTTTGCAGAGGGGGTAGTACTGTAGCAATCGGTGCTAACCGTTGAATCTTGGATATCCAAAGCCTTTATTCCAAAAGTCTACAGAGACTCGTATGTCCAATTTTACTAATTAGCAACAATTTGTTGAGCGTT
>VOMN01101450.1:0-68946 GCA_014899125.1 Orchestia grillus
TAAATAATGAAATATATCTCATTCGACTGGGAATTTCAACTTAGGCAGGAATTCTAAAATAGTTTCCGTAATGCTTGATAAGTTAAGAGACATTTACGAAAATGGGAAAAAACATGATAAAAGCAAGAATTTTTTTTTCAAAATGTCATACAAAATTTGTTCATTTATTCAAAAATAGGTGTGGAATTTACACTCTATAGATTAAAATACATGCAATAAGACTAATCCCATCCTTTTAGAGCACGAAATGCGTGCCGTGAAAATATATTAAAATTGTACATAAAAATACATTTTTCAAAATAGCGTCTTTTTTCGAGAAATTGAAAAAGTGACAGGAGCGAAATGTGTTTCTTTCATCGAGTCCCACAAGCGTACAAAACTTGGAAGCAATCCGTACCATAAGATAAAAGTTAGTTCTGGAACCGGACGGTCCCCATTACTGGACAGTGTATGTTTACCAGGCAACGAGACATTAAATAAATCCTTTGCATTTTGACTCGCAGTATATTCTTAAAGTGAAAAAAATCCTTCTCTCTTATTCAATATTATAACGGGCGAAGAATAGACTGTATTGTAACAATGTTTCTTGTAACCAAATTATCAACATTGACAATCTTCAAATTTTAGGCTCATGTTTGAATAATTTGATATTGATATTTAAGAATCCCAATACATTCACAACTAAAACCAGTGTTTAACGACAGGCAAAGGGCACAGCCGCTAAGGATAGTGAATCGCTAATTCAAATATCTCTATAATTATTTAACTCACATTTTTCAATAAGTTTCTAATTTTCTAGCATAAGCATGTTCATTTTTATTTGTTGAACCACTGATGATAATGAGCTGCGGCTAGAAAGAAAATGATGACAGTCTACCCTATGAGATGCATTTGAAGACGTGCTACATTCTGTCTTATGAATGCCACAGATGCTGGCGTTATTCCGACATTACGTGAATAAGTTCGGTCCGACAGAGGGCTTAACTCAGCGCTGGTCATTAGCCAATTGGTTATTGATGAAGGGTATTGATGAAGCCATGCCCAATATGGCAGGCGGCATTAATGATGCATAAGATCAGCGTTTCGTAATTATCACCCGTACACTAACCCTCAAGACAAAGCCTCGAGTTTGGCAGATATTAATGGGATATCAGGAGCAAACGTCGCGCGTGCGTAATCAGGTTTTATCCTGAGTAAATTTCAGCACACTGGCGTGAAACGTTCTCGATTAGGGTGACTTACAAATTTAAGACCTCAGAATGGAACTATTCTAGTGAAAAAGTCCTACAGTTTAATAAAGAGATAAAAAAAAAGGACTGGTGCTTCATTCTCTGGTGCTTCATTCTGAGTGTAGACCCTCAATAAATTTGAAATACGGCACTAAATCTCATACTCAGTCTACTGTACGATACACTGTAGAAGTACACTCTAACGTACGTTCTTATTAGAATACGAAATGTGTTAGGGAGAGTGTTTTTACGGTATGACGTATGATGACGTCGTATATACCTCTAAAAGCGGAGTGCTTTCGATGAAAGTATTTTTATGGCTATGGTATTTCTGAAATAGGGATATTTTTAGAGAAAAACATAGATATCGGGGCTGCATAGGTGCATAGTCATGTAGGTGTACGATCAGATTGATTACAATGTTATACTAATATGTCCATAAGTCAAGAGACATTTTGCAAAAAAGTGTATGATAAGGACAATGATGGCTATTACTATAAGATCATCATTAAGACAAGGACAATATTGCTATATGAGCATTGAGACACGGCTAATTTTGCTATATGAACATTGTTAAGACACAGGTAATTTTGATTGATGAGCATTGTTAAGAAAGGTAATTTTGCTATATGAATATTATACTGACAGAGGTAACTTTACTTCTGGAGCAATGTTACTGTAGGGTATTTTTGAATTGAAGATACTGTGACTGTAAGGCCATTCTCAAAATTTCCATTACCATATTGATAAATTTATTCACGGGAAATACTTCCGCGTTTTCCACACAGCAGATTGAAGACGAACAAATACTAAATGAGGCGCCGTCCGATCTGAATACAAGCATCTTCGTGCAGAGATGAGCGGTCACCTACCGACCTAAGTGCTAAACGTAAAAAACATATATTGAAAAGAAGCATGAAGGCAAAATACCAGAAGAGGCAGATATGAGAGGGAAATGGGTATACACAAATGCGTTCACGTTGTATATCACAGACATTGAAAACAAATGACACGATATTTAACGAATACTCAACCCGCGATTACGCTGCGCTAAGACTTTAATGCCTCCCGTATTGTCTGTGAGTGACTCAGACCTCTTTTCGCCATGGCCTCATTAAACGAGCGATCATGTCTACAGAACTCGTTATCCCACTCGCCAAGCTATGGGTGGGCGGTTGACTAATCCTTTAATGCTTGATGCCATGAGTGCCATTTACAGGGGACCTCGGTCCCTCTCACGAGTCCCCCATTAGGCCAATGGGCCTAATCCGCTGTGGGACCGGAGACTGGGCTGTCTCATCTGGAGCTGGCTTTGGAGATGGAGTGCGGGGCATGGAGCTGGAGTGTAGGGGAGATGGAGCAGGAGTGTGTGCAGATGGAGAAAATAACTCCGCTGAAAATTTAAAGTAGTATGCCACGCACGTTTGTAAAGTACAGGTGCACAAGTAAATACGTACATCTGCCACAGTACATTATTTTTAACTTCGTTAAATGTAAAATACATAGTGAATGTGGTGAATGTCTTCACGGAGCGAGCAAAAATTACGACACTTCGTTTTCGTTTGTGTTTGAATTAGATGACATCAGTCTACCTTCCCTGCACGGACGATAATTTAGTTGTGATTAGTGAATGACTTTTTATTCAAGCGAGTAAACAACAACAAACAATAACAAACAACATGAAAATATAATGAGACGTATAGACATTTTCTGTGTAAAAATGATTTTAATACGAATCGAAGAAAAATTGCTTTGAAAATGGCTGCCGAGGGGCACTAAAGATGTTCTTTCTGGTGTGCTAGTGCATGAAATTAGTGCGCTACTGCGTGAAATTTGTGTGCTACTGTGGGAAATTAGTGTGCTACTGCATAAAATTAGTGTGTTACTGGGTAAAATTAGTCATTTGAATAGAGACGTGCAAAAATGTTACATTACTCTGCAGCCTTTGCAGAATACCGAGGAAAGTTATGATTTGAACTTTATCGCTTCATCATCTGCAAAGAGAAGCTATTGGCATATCAGATGAGTTTGGAAACTTTGAGATGTTATCTTATTATGTTTCTCCGGGCAAGACTTTAGCATGTTGCCAATTTAATAAAGCTTTCACGTGAAGCGCGGCAATGGCGGCTGATTGCAGGGGAGTACGGCGATTGAATTCTGAGTGAGGATATTGCTACAACTTTTACTTATGTTGCCAAGTTTGTCGTGAAACTTTCTAATTGGCAAGTGAAACCAACTGCCTGCTTGACAACTGGGAGTCAAGTTGCCTGCTTGACAAGTGGGAGACAAGCTGCCTGCTTGACAAGTGGGAGACAAGCTGCCTGCATGACAACTGTGAGTCAAGTTGCCTGTTGACAAGTGAGAGACAAGCTACCGGTTTAACAAGTAGGAGGCAGGTCAGTATTGCGTTGCTGGAGACATTTTTGAAATTAAGGAATTTTCACAGAAATTCACTGAGCTTGGCAGCGTTTGGATAATTTGAGATGCCGAAGGTCGATGCAAAATTTCATAGCATTGAGAATGGCAAGCCATTTGTGAATCCTGGAGGTTTGGTGGAACTAGTAGAAACAGTAGAAATAGAATGGCATTTTTTGAATAAATTTTGCATTTCTGCAGAAATTACATTGTAAGATATACGTCGGACAGCAAGGGCGTATGGAATGAATTGAGCTGAAAAGATGTAGGATTTTGAAGGGAGTTTTTCATCTTAAAACTCTTGCAGAAATTCTATGTCATGGAATTTTTAAAGTCTCGAAAGCAAAGCGGTAGGCAGCAGATTTTGTAGAGGAATGTAAACGCTAGAATATTAAAAAACTGAGCGTTTGCGCTGTTGAACGTTTGACTGGGGTAAAAGCCTCAGTTAAATTTAATTCTAATCTTCCCTAGTTCAAAAAAAGTTAAATACGAGTTGAAAATAAGTACGTCGAAAAACTTGAATGCAAGCCATTTCAGTTATTGGTACTTATTGGGCTACACTTGAACTTGAGTTTCTTTTGTACAACAGCATACGAGTCCCATTTTCTCACGAGACTGTCGGCGTGGAGTGAAAGGGCGGTAAAAGGCACAGACGTCGCGGCCAACCCGCACAATGTCCACGCCAAGTTTGTAAAAGTCGTTCCGGCTCAAGGTCACGCAAAGGTATGCTCGGAAAGTGCCTGAAACTTTTCATTGAGGTCCTTGATTTTCAAAAGTTTTCAAAGACGCTCAAAAAGTTAGGCCTCAAAGTTTACGTAATAGATTTGCCTCTGCTTCTGTCAGTAGGATGCATTGTAACTTGTTTGGGATTCGTATTTGTGTCACCAAATGTAGCAATTGTGTCGTATTTGTATTTACAGTTGTGTCATCAAATGTATCATTTGTGTCGTATTTGTATTTACAGTTGTATCATTAAATGTATATTTTGTGTCGTATTTGCATTTATAGTTGTATCATCAAATGTATCATTTGTGTCGTATTTCTATTCACAGTTGTATCATCAAACTTGAGCTTGGCTAGTCTGCAGGAATGCTTCATTTCAGTTTATCACAATTTATTTAGTATTCATATTTTTATTATGCATGAATGACAAAAAGATTAATTTCACTTTACCAAATTAAAATTTATGTAGCTGATGTTGTCATGTAAATAACGATTTTTGTAGTTAAGCTTAGTGATTTCTTTCAATATCGACTTCAATTCTTGGTCATGCGAGCTACTGTGTTATTGTTAGGTTACGGTATCCAAGTACATACATTAATCGTAGGTGACGGTATCCAAGTACGTATATTAATCGTAGGTTACATATCCAAGTACGTACATTGATCGTAGGTGACGGTATCCAAGCACATACTTTAATCGTAGGTAACAGTATCCAAGAGCACGCATTAATCGTAGATGATAGTATGCAAGTTCAGAAACTAATCTAAAGTGATAGTATTTAAGTTCAAACATTCAACTAAGATGATTATATCAAAGTTTAGACAGCAATCGTAAGAGAGTGTATGTATTCACGTTCCGACATAAATCATCGATGACTTTTTCCAAGACCATGAAAAGTTCTGTCCAATCTTGGTATTGGACGATAGGGAGCGAGTAAAAAATCCTGCTCTCTATAAAACAGAGCAATACGAAATTAGAAAAAGCGCGACGCAGTGCATCTTTTACCTCGGGAACGAATGTGTTACTTACAATCGAGAGAGTAGTTCAGCCAAACAAATTTATCAATCTCGAACTATGTATTGACTTTCTAGTATGTATGCCTATTTAAAATAATGGGTTTTAATAAACACATTAATTGAAATAACTAATTTTGATGATCACATATTGAAAGTTATAATGGGACATGATTGTACATGGTAATTGCTGATTAGGATCAATATTATTAAAAAGTATTGTTATAAACTCAAAAATATTCATTCCATCAAATAGCAAAGCAAAGCAGGTTACCGCAAAACAATATTTTTAGATAAAATTCTCTCTCCGGATGTCGAATCTTTTGCTAAAATTTTGAGGTTATTTCTGCAGCGCGTTCTGCTGAACGCAACAAATCATTAAATGCTATTATCCTCGTTGGACCGGGAATAAATTGTATCCATGCTACCAACTGACTGAATATGAAAAACAGTGGTTGTTTCAGTGTTGTTTTTGTGTAATAACTGAAAAGTTAATTTTGATCTATGTTGTTCCTTCAGAAGCGGACACAAAATTTATACCTAAATATATAAATAAATACACAACGAGTATTATTGTGTTACGTTTGCTTGTAGAGGCACGGGCATGCGATGGGTTTTGAACACAATTCATGTTAAAACTAAACTCTCCGTGAGCAATTATCTTCACTTACTCTCAACCTGAAACATGAACGTTGTTTTACAGCTTATCATTGATAGTTCAGAAAGTCTATAATGCAAACTCGGTGTGTCGGAGACGGACGTGAGTAGGTGCTACGTTACAAAAATGAGGGCTTAGGCACGTACATATGTACGTAGTGATTTTTCTCTTATCTAATCTGATTTACTTGTTTAATCAACTTTGTTTATCAACTATCGTAGTTCGATAGTTGATAGTCGCGCCAGTTAATGAACTTAAGAGTACGCAAGAATAGAAATTTCTGTGCTGCTTATGTTGGGATACTAAAGCTTGCTTGATGCCCCTGAGACTGAAGAAAATTTCACCTCTACGAGTAATATTGATTGCGTTGAAATTTGATTTTATTTTCTAATCGGTCAGCCGACTTCAAGAAATGGATGTGCGTGTTCTTGAGAAATCCTTACTTGAAGCTACCCATTTCATCTCGCATATGTATTCCGATATTTTAATGGAAATGAAAAGGATCATATATCCTCGAGTCGTGACGTCCTTTGCCGAGCGCTCGCTCCAAAAATAAGGGACGGACGTCAATTTTTCACTGCATTAATTGTCAAACTTGACGGACTTGCCGTGAAAAATAAGGAAAAATTTTCCACCAGGGGGACGCCATGACTTTTGATGGAATTCAATTTGACACCGAAACTTTGACAACAAATTGTGGGACGCAAAGAGTGGGACGCTAAGGATGGAGTTTTTTCTGACGCTGGAGGGGAAGTGCCAAAATTCGGAAGAAAAATCCACTGGCAAACTATTCTCGTTTCGAGAATAATTAATTTTGACTTTTCAAAAAAATGGCATTTTTAAGGATTTGTTTTTTTAAATTGTTTCTCACATGCGTTACTGTATAATCTTCCTTTTCGTGGAAAGAAAGTATTGTTAACATGAAAATTTTGAATGTTTTCACGTTGAATTCTGTGTGTTTTTGTAAAATTTTGTATATATCTACAATATTGCTCACATTTTTTGTATGGTACGTATTAGGTATGTTGATGCACATGTTTTTGGTTAATAATTCATACAATCCAGCGTTAATAATGCCGTATACTTTTGTGTAATATTTTTCATATTTTTGACTAGTATGTTTGGATATTTGCTATTTATAAGAGTTTAAACACTTCTGCTATGTACTTCGTATTATTCTGAATAATTTCACAACATTCTTGAGCATCAAATCGCACATTTCAAATGCACGTACACGATGAAAGGCGAACTAGCTTTGACCAATAGACATTCAGACACCGTCTGAATAGACTACATCCCTAAATTTGAAGTAAATTATCAAAAGATAAATTCCGCGCTTCTAGCGAAAAGTAGACTTTTTTGAAAACTTCACTGGAGACTTTGAGACAAATTTCTCAATTTTTAACTGAATTTTAGCTTAGTATCTGTAGACGATAAATATTTCACCACGAATGAATGGAAAGTGTGCCATAGTCAACACAGTGTTGAACAGTCCTTGCAGTAGTGAAATATATGTCAGAAAATCACACTTCTCAGCGAAACGTGATGAACATTTAACAATAGTTCAATAGAGCGTAAATTCGGAGAGTAAAATTGTGTATGTAATGCAGCGATGAAGCAAACTTTGCAGAAGTTCGTTCCTCTGCGGAGTGACAAAGCCTTTTTCCAAGTCCTGAGCTTTGCTTAATCCAGACGGCGACCGACAATGGCCAGGATTTTAATAGCGGAAGTCGTTGAAAACAGTGAGAGATTTTGGTAAGTCTTTTGCAAGAAGTGCTATTGAATCATCTGAGGTATTCCTTCCTGCACAACAAGTTGGTATCTATGCAAAGAATGCACTTCCTACGCTAGCATCTAACGTTCCAGAATACTGTATGTGAAATGAATACAGTGTTATCAAACGGTTATTCACTAGTGCTGTGAAACTGTGTCTTGTTCACGGAGACAAATGATTCTCTGTTAGGGCTGTGCCCGTGGTCATAGATGTACACATTCTCGTCCCTGCTCTGAGGAGCATTTCAAGAAGTCAAAAACTACATAAAAAATATGTAATGGTGTGGGTGGGTATGTGCTTCTTGAACTGCTAATATTCGTTCATTGCATATTCTCGCATTTCATTAATTAGGGGAAGTTTGAAATTAAAACTGCTATTGAGTTCAAAATCATGCATGATTAGAGCAGTTTTTTTGACAGTCATGAATTCAAACTTGTAGGATTGCTAAATTTGTTTAATGAAATGGAACGGTTTCAAAGGCTAGTTTGGATTTTTTTTAGAGGAACCTCAAAAAAATTGTTCGAGAAATTTAGTAAAAGGCAATCATCACCACCACCAAAGCGTATATTGCATTGTAAATAAGAATTGCACGTAGTATTATATATACGTATTGTACATAGTATTGTAAATAGCATTATACATAATATTGTAAATACGTATTGCAAATACGTATTGTACATAGTATTATATATACGCATTGTATATAGTATTGTAAATACGTTTTGTACATAGTATTGTACATGGTATTGTAAATAGCATTGTAAATACGTATTGTACATTGTTTTGTACATGGTATTGTAAATAGCATTGTTACTAACATTTTAAATGGCATGAATACTTCCCAGTATTGCAGATGCGAGTTGAAATCAGCACATCGATTTCAAGTAGCTGTGGTCTTGAGATATCGTAACCAGTCGGAGAATTAAGACAGGTGAAATCAAATGGGTTTCATGAAGTAGATTTGTGGGATTTTTTCGAATGTGTCTAAAGAAAGTATGAAACAAACTTCTATTTAAACGTCCGATCTTCTTTTGTTTGCAGAATACAAGGGAAAGAAAAGTTTAAAGTTTTGTTTAAGCGGCGTATTGACAGCATGTTGTCAAAGTCTTAAGCTGACTTCTAATTTAGAAGAGGAGCAGAAAATTGCCGAGGTAATCAGCTCTAGTTAGAAAAACTGCTAACTGGAATTTTGATATGTTATTGTACTTGCTAGAGTCCCATTTTTTATTGAATTTAAGTAGCAAATGCTAAGTCGTAGTTTCTCATGTTTTGAACTTTTTTAATTTGCCAGTTGTAAAACATATTTTACAAATATGTGGTGAAACTCATTTTTCATCAAGAATTTTGTGAAACACATTTAGATCAACTTTAAAGGAGCGAAGAAGGACAAATGGTACCGCACGCTTCAAAGCTTCCTAATTCATTCAAGGTTTAGGAAACGACATACAAACGAAGAATATTCTTTAAAATATGTTGGATCATCACAGCTACGTTAATTTTTATCTGGTTGTTTCATGAGATATATTTAACTGATGAGGTTCTGTTCAGTTATGCCTTGAGCGTGATGGCTAACTAGAGTCCAGTTATTATTTTTTCCATTTTGCTTTGTGTATTTTTTATAAAATATCTTTGGGTAGAGCATATTTTTACTTGAAATACATATGTCTAAATACAGATACGTGAACGGTTGACAGTATTAATTGCTAATTAATGTAGTACTTTGGATGTATCTCAAGTGCACAATAGTCATCTATATTTGCTTCCAGGTAAATACTGTGCTTGATAATTTTAATTTCTGCCTATTAATGAAGTCTGTGTTTGATTGTTAGGGAAATTAAAACGAAAAAGCTCTTTGAAAAAGAGATTTTTTGCTTTTTTCGTCTGTGAAGTTTGATTTTTTAAATTATGATCTAAGCATTAGCCTTCCGCTCACGTATAACCTAAAAACTATACATACACACTCACCACCCAGCCAGTGTGTTAATACAGCGTATGAGCTCTTGTTAGGCGAAAACCGTATCTTAGTTTTTACGTTATCGTCACCTGACAATCCAAGACGTTTTTGATTGTCTCTTGGGAGAAACCACGGTGTCCGACACAGTCTCTTTGCAACAGCAAATAGACAGCTAAATCACTTTCCAATTTGAATGAACTCCCTTGTGAATTTTGTGCGTATGAGAAGAGTCTGCAGCTGCTCACATCCTGTTCATATCCACAGGAACACGAGCACATGGTGCCTGCAGCGTGGTCCATTAGTCTCTCTTAGCGAGCAGGAGTATTGAGCTGGTCGAGGCAGCTCCCAGCCCCAGCATCTGTTCTCAGGGAGGCAGTGGGCAAGAAGGCCAGCTGTAGAATAAGTAGCTTCCATGAAAATCCGTCAGTGTGTTCGAAGAATTGCAGAAAATTCGTTCTTGGAATTTTCTCACGCGTGAAAGGCTTCAGTTTCAGGACATTCTCACAAGAAGTTTCGAAAAAATGTAATGAGCTTAGTCAAGGTGTTAGGTTTTACCGAACAAAAAACTCTACGGTCTCGTCAAGCAGCATTTACATATCTTTTTTGTGTGAACTTCGAGTCGGAGAGCTAACTTTGGAATGCTGAAAAAAAGCCATGATCTCCTGAAATTCTATGCACATGCAAAAGTTAACATAAAAATAACAACGAAATAGCGTGTAAACGGATAAAAATTATTGATGACATATTTGAGTGAAGCAAACTTTAAAGAAAAATTCATATATGCTGGGAATATACTAATTTTCTCTATTCAAGACTTTTATCGTCAAAATATGAAAAGCAAATAGTTTAAATTTAGAACAAATTTCATAAATTATTAAACAAGTTTTTTTTCTTTGGTGCTCTCGCCATCACATTGGGTTGCTGGAAGTTTGTATATTTACAGAGAAACACACTGCTATAGCAAATAAATAATTACGACGCAACCTTACTAGAAATTTCGATGCAAATCAATGCAAACTACAGTATGTGTCACGAATTGCTATCTAAAATTTCTGATATAAAGGTACAATAAGACAAAATTTTAAAGCAAAATTCACTTCTTACTTTTGATTGGAATTCAATGAAGATGAAAATTTTCTCGATGGTAGAAAATTCTTTTATCATTATTGAACTTTTCAGGGAATATTTGCTATAATTCAAGAGTCTACGAGGGGAGTATAGTAAAGATCTGCCTTCAATATCGGTCGCGTCTTAAGAACCTATGATACAAAAGTTGCCAAAGAAAAAAAATAAAAGTCGAGAAAGAGATGTACGTGCATTTTTTCTTAATGTACTGGAGAGTGTGCTACATTTTCTGCAGTTGGAGAGCTTTTCAATGTAAAATGAACCAATTAACTTATTTGATCATTACTTTGCTCTTGTTATTGCCATCAATATCGTTAAAATTTTCTGTGACTGTTTTTGCACAATTGGTACTATCATGCCATGCTCATATTTCTTCTATTGTAACCCTCCCTAGGAAGAAATTAAAAAATATATCATGCCGGAGAGAAAATGGTATCTTAACTAACTGCCCAACTCTCTTTGAAAATAACACTGATCGCAAGTGTATTATTTTCACTACCAGGGAACACTTATTTACAACCAAACAGACGCGCATAACCGCAGTTCGTAAGATAAAGTAAACTTTTAATAATTTTATTCACTCTAAATCTGATTAAACTTACCTAGGAGAAAATCATTTTGAACAAAGTGAACTGAATGAGCTTGCAATGAATTTTCCCATGTATTTCATGAAAATGACGGCACGCACGGTCCTCATTTTTGAAAAGCCGGTCCTGGAAGTTGGGTTACTCCACGCCTGTGGCCTCCCCACCGACGCCGGACCTACGCTCAGATCAGAGATATTTTATTCATAATTTTGGCGAAATTACGATCCCACATCACTATGCCATGCAAATTATTCATAATTTTATAGTTGATGCTACGAATAATGCAAATTTGTAGCTTTACGAGCACGTCTTGTTTTTTGAAAGTTTTTTTCTTATTTACTATGGAAGAGGAAAGGTCAATTCTTTTTAGTCAGTTTTAATGGAGGATGATTGTTCTTGAAGAAACGGGGAAACGTACAAATCAATAATCATAATTACAGGGAAATTATTAAGCTTGGTCAAGTTTAAAAGCAAACAAAAAGTGTTTTTGGTGCAAGCGTAGGAAAAAAATATAACCCATCACTGGCTATTACTAGACCTAAAATATATAAGAACTTATAGAGCTGGTTTTAAAATATGATTTTAGAGTTACATCGTCGAAAACGATAATACAGGCAAAAGCGAAAAACTATAGAGCCCGTAAGAGGCGTTTTACTCTATTTATATTCGATTAATCATGAGAAAGCAGAATATGCTCTCATTCAAAGTGTAATATTGTTAGAAATACATTTTCTTCACGTTTTTGTTGTCTCACGTCATCTTGGAGAAAAATTGGAAAGTTGAAAAAAATATGAAATTATATTTTTGTTACACATTCAACATTGCGTCACTATCAATAATCATGCATGAAGTCCCAGGACAGTATACTGAGGCTTAGAAATTGAAATTATATTATCTCTTTTCAAATATATTTGCCACAAAAAATTAGAATTGTCAAAAATGAAATTCAGTTTTTCATAAGGAGTTTTAAATTGCCATTTAAGAAAATTCAAACAATCATGGATGAAATTTAAATGATCACAAATGAAATTTAATTCGACACACACGAAATTAAAACCTTGGTAAATTTCAAGAATAAATTGATCATACTTAAGTAATGCAATCAGCCAAGTGAGTCAGAGATTCCTTCATGGGAAATGCTTTGAGCAGGTGTGCTTGCATCCCACTCACTCACGTGCACTTAATCGCGAGCGTTCAGAAACCCTTTTGGTGTGAATCCTACGTTGTATGAAAATTTAAATTCCCGTTATATTTAACTGCGAATGAATTGCGGGATGTGTTTCTGAACAATACAGACTTGAATTACGTAACTAAAAACGGCACCTATTCACCAAGAAGGAAACATTTTCTTGAAAACGAAAGGGTATGCTAAATTTCTCGGACAATAGATGTCGCGTCGCAATTTGAACTTTTAAACACACTCGAGCCTATAAAACCAGCAGGAGTTCAGGCTGCGCGTACACGCGAGAGAGACTGGCTGTGGTCTGCCACGACTCGCCGCCTTTGCTAACTTTCTGCACTGTTCTTCCCTGCGACTTTAGTCTATTACTGCAGGAAAAGCGAGCGTTGTTTCCATGTGGATGGTCTTTTTTTGCTTGAAATGAGCACGTGAGTGCATTTCGATGAAATAATATCCGCTTTAACGTTTTCGGATGCGTTTTCCTCAAACAGGGAAAAGTTACAGCAAGGAAACTTGGAGTCGCTTGCTTGCATTTTGTACCTTAAAATGCGAGACTGGCGTAATTATCCTGCGAGGTCGAGGTTCATTTCTGATAGGAAAGGTTTGTTACAGTTGTTTCTATGAGCACGAGTCTACTGTACGAGTGGTAGGACCACCCAAGCTGAACACGAATGCAAACGCAGAATTTTATTGAAATGTCTCACAACAGTTAGTGCAGCGTAGGGGTAGATTTTAGTTCTAACTTGAGTAGATTTTAGTTCAAACTTGGGTAGATTTTATTTCAAACTTCCGGTAGATAATAATAAATTAAATAAGTTTGTTAAGTGCCTTGAGTAAATAGATCGAGGGAGGAGGGTGAAGAAATTGATTTCAATATTTCAAACGGGCATTTTCACAAGGATGTGCTTTTTTTTGAAAAACAGTGTTTTGCTCAAACGAATTTTATTTTATCTTTAAAAATGTTTTCGGAGCATCCATGAAACTTATAGGTTTCCGAAAAATACTAGTAAGTTTATTTGAATGACCAAGTTACTTTTTAAAATTACTCTACTAAAGGTCAAGATTTACCTCGATGAAGCGCGAAATGCTTCATTGGTAACTTTTAATATTTTGAGCTCGGGTTTTGATTGGGCAAATTGAGAACCTTCTTGGTAAGTTAATACGTTGAACTAAGGCGTAGAACCCCAATTTTTACGCAGTTCTGAACTTTCATGCCATATTTACCATCATTTTTACATGGTTCTAAACTTCGATGCTGTAGCTAGATGCAGCGTGTACCGCAACGCTCGTTCTGAGCTGCCTCCGCAACGAAAAATTTCAGGCGCGTGCTACAACATGTTCTCTTATCATATCTTCTCTTTCATATTTCACATCATATTACCTGTCATAAACATTTTAGTCAATCACAAGCGACATAGGAAACGGTAATGGTTAGTAGCACTACTGCACTACTGAACATATTGCTTAATCAACATATTTTTTGGGACCCTTTTACAATAGAAATAGTCTTACAATCTGTTATGAAGCAGATTGCTAGTTTTTTCCTTTTATCGGGTCAGTATTGCTCTGTATTTCTCGACAGGAGCAACGCACAGCACAACACCTGCACCTACATTCTCTGTCAAATATTTTGTCATCCCGAATAGAAAAGGCTTCCTTGTTTCCGCTAGCCCTATTGTACAGAAGGTGAACTGGGAAAGTAGGCAATTTGGCAGAAATGATTACCTGCCGAGCATTCTCATCGAAAAAGAAGCTGTCTGAAATTTTTCGGGCTAGTCTTAAATCACAAACTACATTCAAATGTCTGTATCTTTATTTTAGAGTAACTAATTCGCATTGCCTCAAATGATATCATGATATTAATTAATTATTGTCGAGGACGTCCACATCTCAAACTGAACTACGTGCTCAAAAAAGCATCGAACCTGAAATCTTGAGTTTGAACAACTGCTTTTGCTATTTTTTTAGGCCTCATCAATCTATTCCCCTCGACGACATGGCTGCCTGGATAATGGAGTCAACGGAGACTCTGAAGTTAATGGAAACGGATGATGAGAATGGATGAGGCGCCGCGCAAGCTGCCGTATTTCTTATTTATGGATGTTGTATTGAAGGGCCAGGGGATTGAAAAAACATTTCAGATGAATTGAAAATTCAAGAAATAAGCCGTAAATTTTATATCCGACTAGAAGTTGTTTGAGTGGAATGGTTCTTCAATAACTCGTTTTCGTTACAATGCTGCAGGTAAGCATTTACAGCATACAGGCTCGGAATAAATGTAAGCTTATCACGGCAAATAAGAACTTTAAGTAGCGCATATTCACCGTGGTATCTCAACTCAATGCGACGTTTTATTTACGAAAATTGGATTCCATATTTTAACACATGCTGATCATGGTACAAGGCTCGATTGGGAGCCATGCAATCATCATGGGCTTCCACGGGATATCGTCATTTAAAAATTTATCATACATACTTCCAAAGACCATACTTTCGATGCTACTCAGTAGTATGGAAAAAAACGACGATCGACTGCACTTTACTGTGACCGCTTCTATTTATATTGCATCTCCTCTCTCCGATGCTATTAAAACAGTAAACGCCCGAAATCTTCACGAATGACAAACATCACTTACATGTTGATCAGCAATCTGGTACGATTTGAACCCTTCGAGAACGATTGATGCAAAGCACAAATTAGTGTAAGTGTAAAGTATGATGTCATTAAAATCCTTGTCTTTTAGAGCTTTCCTTAAGTAAAGATTCGGGATTTAAGGAACTTTATGTGCTGTGTTTGAATTTAAACCACGTCTTGCGACCATGTGGATCTTATAGTAATGTACACCATGAGATGTTTTTCACTCTATACATATGCAGTACTCTTTTGAGACATAAAAATCACGTAGTAATTTAAACGTTATATACATTTATCTCGACACTGGAAAAAGCTACACTTTCCTTTTTTGCCAGGTCAATTTTGTAGAAAATTTATTATGGAAATGTTACCAAGTGTATTGGAAATATTGTTATCCCATACATATCCCTATTTTAAAATGCCTGCTTTTCGATCATGTTTAGGCATCTATGAATTTAAAACAGATTCGGAAATCCTAGTTTACCAAAGGTCGGTTCTGCGATGAAGTCTATAGGACATCGATGTGTTCCTCTTGGACAGAATTCATTTTTCTTTCGATGAAGACGTCTTCCTCGAAGCGCATACGATAACATTTTCCTGAGTACGTACAATGCGTTTGAAAATGGTTCTTTGTTCAAAGGACGAATGCGAACAATAAGATGAGTGTAAGAGCAAGTAGCAAGATGCAGAAACGCACTTTTTTCAGTACATTCAACGAGTTTCGGTAAGGTGATCGACTCCGTGCTTTTCCGGCTCCGAGTTGTCTCCCATCACCACTATTTGTAATCGGACTGACTATCGACGTCTGTTCTTTCCTGTCCATGTATTCAGACACAATGTGCGCCAGAACCACGGTGCACACGAGACAGATCACCGCCAGGAACCAAGCATCCACGGTCTTGACGTAAGGGGTCCTTGGAAGTGACGTCACGGCCTGATGGAAGAGCGTCACTAACATCAGCAGCGTCGACATGGCGACAGGCAGGCGAACCTGAGGGGCAGATTAGAGGCTGACGTCGCCAACACGACTGCAAAAGACTGAAATTTTTATCTGTGTGCTTTTGAAATGACCAGTATGACGATCTGGATACTTGTGGTATGGCCTGTGTAACGATCTGTATACTTGTAGAATAACCTACGAGACGATTTGTGTACTTTTGAAATGACCTGTGTAACGATTTGTGTTCTTTTAAATGATCTGTGTAACAACTTGTGTACTTTTGAAATGATCTATGTAACGACCTGTTCACTTTTGAGCTCCGCGAGGACAATACTTTTTCAGAAATCGTAGCTCACCCGGAAAATGATACGTTTTCAAAGAGTAACTGATTGATTCAAAATGTACGCAGTGAAGAATGAAAATTTTCACCTGGAGCAGGGACGGCCTGATGAAGAGGGTGGAGTAGGCGACGGCGGCGAGTTGGCAGGAGGGCAGCATCACGGCCACCATAGGCACGCTTGATAGGCGCTCCAGGGAGACTTTCAACTGACGCAAAACGAGTCATGTTTGTGTGATTTACTTTGTTCAAAGTCAAATGAAAAATGCTCTTAGGCTGAAACAGGAGTCCCAAATGAAATTTCGAGTCAACCAATGAAGCAGTATTATTTGAGTTAATTTGCGGTATTAATTGATTTAGATTTGAGACTTTTCATTTGGTCATACAGCGGTTTACTGATGACCAGCTATGAGGCATTCGGGGTCAATACTGTTAGCTACGCTTACTGCAAGGATTGCTGGGAAAATGTAACTGCAGCTGTAAACATGACCAACTGTTAAACCCCAATACTTGTAACGTGCTACTTCCGATAGTAATTAAAACATACTATTAGACAAACAACCTGGAAAAGAGCTGGTTATGTTAAACACATAAACTTTAAAATTTTCAAATATACTTGTATGAATTTAGTCCCATCGTGAGTTAATACTTACCATTAGACAAACATACCTGCAACGTGCTGACTCCATCAGTACTTAAGACCGACTGTGAAGTATTTTTGACTCTAAAAGTTCCTCCGGGTTCAGAGAAGAAGATATGCAACTGTGAGCTGGTGTCCATCAGCGATAGCTTATCCCCTGGAGTGTCCGATGTTAGGTTGAGCATACAGTCGTGTACGTCAAAAGGGTAGCGGCGGATGTTGAAGTTACATCGAAACTTGATGCTGCCAACAGCCAGGCAGACGTCGTCAGAATTTGGTGCGCAAAAATGAAATAGATGCATCCTTCATACAAGTTTTATACAGTGAAGAGTAAAGATTGATGTATCCATGTGCCAATGTGTTTCCAAGTAGTACATAAGAAGTACAGTCATTGTTCTTGTTAAAACTGCTTGCTTTGTACTTAAGTAACAATAGTACTTACATCTTCCACTATTAAATATTTCTTTCTAATTCGGATAGTGAGAGAAGACAAAACAATAGTTCCAAACGCCTGCATTTGTTCAGATGTTGGCTTGAAGTCATGACATGTGACCAAGTTTGTCACTGAAAATTTCAACTTTGCTGACGTGAATTTGAAGCTTTCACTGGCTGATAAATTTCACCGAATGCATTTGGGTTCAAAATATCACAAAATATGAAATATTAGGGTAACTTTTAATCAATGTACTGACATAGCAACATTTTTGTTGAATTATTGAAAGCTCATTTAAGGTAAGCCGGGACAAGTTGTAAATATTATAGTCAACCAGTAGAAATGAATAATTTTGTGTCATTTAATTTTCAGGTAATACAAATATCATTGGAAAAACTACTCCTAACCCACTTGAGTGCGCGTGAATCGGCCAAAAAACAGAAGAGCTCGATCAAAATTGGTATCTTCACGAACCGAAATCATTACGTACGAGCAGTTCACTCTTTAGCTACTTCAGGGTCCTTCAGACGGTCAGTCAAAGCCTGAAGACAGTGTTGGCACACACCCGTGTACTGACATCGAATGCTAACTTTGCTCTCTATTTTAGAGTCAAGTCGGAGACAGGAGAGTGTTCTCAATGCTCATATTTGGGCATGCGCCGACATTATCTTCAAATATTGACTGATCGTATGAATGACCGTTTAGATTTAAGGATTAAAAAAAACACCTGTAACCAAATCGTCAAAACGCAATTTGATTGCTTTAAAGATTAAAAACAAATCTCATTCCACACATTAAAACCAAGAATCTAGTAACAGGTCAAAGAACAAGGATTATGAATTGACAAGTATTACTCGATAGAACTTTTACCTGAAGTACTGGACGAGTACAATCACTCCTGATGAACCTGGATAAATTGTATCTGAAATGGAAAAAAAATTATTTCAGCAGAACTTTACGAGTTTCAAGAGTAATATCTAACGAGACGAAATTCATGGGATAGAAATGACAAAAAAACGAGCGTTATACGAACAAAAGTCTTGCTTACCTCACAAAGCTCACGTAAAACGTCGTACGGAAGCATCGGAGTGCGGAGTTTTAGAACCTCAAATTATATTTTGGCTGGAAAAGACACGACAGTCCGAGGGGTGCTTGTAAGAGGTCCCTAGACTCATACGGTATCGTGCGCCATATTTAAACAAAACGAGTTAGGCATGCCACTGTTATCCTTAAGCCTTGCTCTGTCTGGAGAGCGAATAATTTAAAAGCAATCTAAAAGAATATTTCCATTAGGTAATGAGGTACACGGGTTTAAAGTCACCAAACTTTGAAGTCTTTTTCTGACGTTTTTAGAAAGGGGTGCTTGGTCCAGGATGTTCCTGGGGGCCTCGTAAGGAGAAATCGCGCTTACCACGAGTGATGTATCGATGCAACCTTGTTCGTATATCCCTTGTGTGGTTTAATGACGCTTGATGTAGTGAGGTAATTTCAAGATAAATATATTCATAATAATAATAATAACAAACATAACTAACAATAACCCAGTCTTGAAGGAAAATAGTAAGATGAATAAGCTTATTAAGAGATGCATTATAAGAATAATTCCTTCTGTACGGAAGTCTCTGTATTGAACTCCGATTGGAATGAGAATTTATTCCAAGCGCTGTGTAATTTTCTAAATATCACAGAGGCGCAAGGAGAAATACATTTCCTTATTAGACGATTTCATCTCATCCTGAAGCCTAAACACTCAGATTTGATATTTAAGCTACATATTAATACATTGGTGAAGGATTAAATTTTCGCTGGTCGAAATTCACGACAGAATTCAGAAATTTAAAACTTGACTGCGGACATCTACTGCATATCGGAAATCATAAAAATAGAACTCCACACACGGAGCACTTCCTCCATTGAATGGGTGTAGAAACATGGGAAAAATAGCACGCATAAATATAATAGAGGCAAGGCAAACTTGGTAGGATTTAGAGTATGGGGGAAGTCGCCAGGCGTATGAAGTATGAATTTTAAAATAAAAACTATAAGGGTGCACGAAAGTACGAGTTTTGATTGAAAAAGGTTGAGTACGGCTTACAATTTCAAATTGTTGTGGCTCTAACCGGAAACTCATTTCTCGTTCATGTTATTATTATAAACACCGATTGCTAACTTTTATTATACGTCGATTGAATGTGGCCATCATTTTCAAATTTTTTGGAATTCTATTCAATAATGTATTAACCGACAACGTGTAACACTCATACGAGAATGGAATTTTAGCTACGCATTTTTAAATATTTCCTGTGAGGGAACTGTCTGGTGTTGCAGTGAGAACTTCCAAAGAACTTCTAGGAGATGCTGCAGACACACTTCACGAATCGGAAATTATGAATATTTTACTGCTAAAATTATATGTGACGATGATTGATATTAAAATTCAATAACGAAAACTATCGTGAAATATAGGCAAAGTTATATATCCCATTTCCACGAAATAAGGTTGTAATATAAATTACATATCGTCTAACACGATGCAGTATAAATTCTTTTAATTACTCCGAGTATCATGATTCAATTTTCGGTTCGATTACACAAAAGACAGTTTATCATTATTTTTACTCGTTACTGTCATTACCTTCTCTGTGATTGTTGAAGTCAATGGGGAAAAAATCGCCCGACAGTGCAACGCTCATCTGCTTGCTGATCAGCGTCACATCTCCGTTTTGAAGAAGGTGGAAGCGGAAGTCCGGGGTCCAGACTTGAGCCGCTTCTGCATCACTTAGCAAATTTTGAGCTGCCTTTTTCTGTAAGTTTATAAATTTCAGTCTGCTGTCTTTCCATTCTAAGGTTACGACGAGCTCGATCTGAATCCAATGCTCCTCAATGTCAATTTTTCCCAGGCGAATAATATCAAAATTGGCTGTTATTACCACAGGAGCTTCATTTTCTGGAGGCCTCTGCGAGTTGTACGTTTGAGGGACATGGATTATTTTACAGTGGCTTTCATCAGACACGTCGCGACACTGAGCAACACCATCACAAACGTCTTTTCTAGAGACGCAGTCGCCTGAGTCACACGTGAACATTGTCGTGTTACATGCAGTTAAAGCAATTGGTAGAGATCCGTCTTTTTGAAAACCAGACAAATTGTTAGTAACAACTCGCCAAATTTTTCTTCCAATGGGATGGTGGATGCCCGTTGAGAGTATTAGAGTAGCCAAAACTTCTTGTTGACTCGAGTCGAACATAAACCAGTTGGATGAATACTCCAATTTCTGGTGTATGATTATGTTCCCGAGTACATAAAAATACGGTCTGTTATCATGGTAACCGAACAAGTACGTAAACCCATTGTCTTCTTGAGGAAAATTTAAACCTCTCAAAGTAAGGGAAGGATAAACACCGTACGTGCAAGGTGAGCAGGCTCCTGGTATGTGCCGGGAGCAATTGGCAAGTTTCCACAACGGCACCACAGGCTGCGCCAAGGCGCACTCCCTCCCTCTCAGATTGAAGCCTCCAAAACTGTTGAAGAAAGTGACTGCAATACTGGAATTGTCAGCCACATTCGTCCATTCGCCTGATGTGGCGTTCTTCTGAATAGCTATCCATGCTTCATGTTGAGGGGAACACACTGTTTCACTTTCCATGATGTCGAACAGTTCCTCATTTTCTGCTGAAGATTTCGGGATGAATGGCTTCCCTCCTGTTCTAGAGCACAGCTCTACAGCTGCGCTGACACTGCACACGTCATTTAACATGACGAACCTCGAAGAATCCTTGCAAAAGCTGCTCAAGCTCAGGTGTGTCGTTTCAACGTTTCCAAAGTATTCAATTTCAGCAATATCAGATGAAAACAAAAGCCCGTGGCTCACCGTTTCACATTGGTAGAGCTGCATAACTTCTTTTTGCGTTAAGTTGTGGTCAAAAATTTCTACTTGAGCCAAGGAACCACGCAGAATTTCTTTGATATCGAAGCCCCCCGAGAGCAAATCTTGTTCTTGCCCGAATATCAACGTTCCGTTGAATTGAATACCTCTTCTCACATCAGAAGGAATTTTAATTTCGGCCACAGTGTCCGCGCCATGGTAGCTGACAACCGTCGTTTCGTTGAAGACGTGACAAAAGTGCTGCCATTTTCGAAGGACGGGCCAAACTTTGTACGAAGTGTAGAGTTCTATTTCGTTGTAGATCACAACGAGCGATCCAGTGGTTTCGCCTGTTGGGAAAGGGAAAGTTTGCATCCCAGAGACGGTTTATGTTGTCTGCTAATTGTGATGTGAAATACCTTCGACAGGAAAAATATTCTTTGGACCCACAAGACACACCGGATTTACGGCTTTGTTTCGGTTAAATGGCACTGTAGATTGGAAGTTCTACGAGAATATACATGGGGGGGAAGACCGTAATAAATATGCTTAAAATTGCGTTGTCATGTCGAGTGGTAAAGAGAACAAAAAAGCAAATCGTATCAAAAGGAATGTAATTTTTGCACTCATGATGGCAGATTAAGGATCATTTTGAATTAGACATCAAGTAAGTAATTAACTGTGTATTAATTATCAGTCACACATCGTGCTTGGATTTCAGTGCGAGAGGGGCTGAAGATCCTGAAGATATCAATGATTTATCCACCACTTTTATTAGCCTTGCCTCTGAAACTCCCGCGTTAGCCTTTTTTTAATCCTCTAGAAATCAAGTGTTCGTATTTCTTATAAAAATTTAGTCGCAGATTTTTCTTCGGAAACGCGTGATAGTCGAAACATCTTGAAATAAGTTAATGCTATTTTTATAGGTGCAGTCATTCATTAGAAGTCTCAGAGCCCCATTTTACGCCACTCGGCAGTCGCTTATTTGATCTTGAAATCCGGCATTACTCCCAGCATACCAAGCACACTACTTACACGTGGGAACACAATACAGACTTTGGAACACAACACACCCTCGGGAACACACTACCACAAAACACACCCCACGTAACTCGGTGTACGGACTCGGAATCTCCGCTCACCGATGACAAGTGTGTTCTGTGCCAGGTCAGACACGGCGTAGGAGAGGTAGCAGTTGCCCTCTACAGTCGCACTCAGCTGCAGTCGGTAGCAGACCGTGAAGTCGACGGCGAACCTCGGCTGTGCCACCCAGAGTGCATTATAAAATCACCGTTTTCTACCGCTTTGAAAATTTGAATGTAAGTACATTATTCTTAAAGCTTGGTTATTATTCAAGCGTGAGTATTGGAAGAGGAATTGGCCAAGGTGCAGCTATCAATGCATATTTTTTACATTGCCCTTAGATAAATGGCAAAGACCTTAATTTATAGTTTCTGAAGAATCCAAACGTGAAATATCGTGACAGAATTTAAATAATGGTGCATTTGTTAATTCAAGTAACCCCGAAATATGTGTTTTTTCGCCTTTATTTGACATAACTAAGCCTAACTTTCTAGGCTTGAAATGAATATTTATTGAGATCAAATCAGTGTCTGACCATCATGTATAGGAAACTGCTAGAAAAATTCGAAGGAAAAAGTTTTAGTTGTAAATTGCAACATGAAGAAGCTAAGTTAAAGCGCATGCCGTGTAAACGAAGCGAACATTTTTCCTAGCCGCCTTAGTCATGTCTCCATAATTGTGTAAGGGAAAATTTTAATTCAAATTTGTTTTAGATCGTTATTAGTGAATTGAAATGCGCTCAGTCATGAGTGTATGCATGTTAATCTGCTTATTTTCTATGATTCATGTTTCTGAAGGCAAAATCTTTCCGGCTTTTAGATCCTCGAAAATTTACGTTGAACTTCCGAGAAGGTTGGCTCTTTGATTGTGGTAAAAATTAATCTTCTTTGCAAATCATATGAGAGTGGGAGGAGCACGGGTTCCTGTGATTTCTGCAATCACAAACGTTGTGACACAAATGAAACTTGTTTTAGACGAAGTTATTAGTTATTTAATTGAGCCGCTTTGAATATGAGTTATAACCAAATGGAAGTGCGTCATTGGAGTTCCCGGCGCTGAGTCGTGCCTGAGGTGTTGGAAGTGAGTTTCACCAATTTATTAAAATAAAATGTCCATTTTACTTCTGAATTTAAATGAAAAAATTCCCCAACGGTGAAAAAAGAAATTCTTGTTTTTAAATTACGCAGTTTCTTTACTCCTGAGATATGTTTGAAATGGAATCTCAAAGCAATTCTACGAACTGTCCATAAATTGAAAACAGTTACCGTGAGCTAGAGCAGTTACAGCAAACCTTGACTTATTCAAAAGCAATCATCTGAATGTATTTTGAATTGCTTGCTCGCAAAATTTTACGGGAAGTCGTACATTCGAAATTTCGCTCATGGGCGTGAGCACACCTGTTTAATGAAAAGTTATAATATCAATTTTCACTTTCATACGTTAAGCATGTTGAAGTTAGAGTACCCACATCCATTTTAAAATCGCGACAGGCTTACAATTTCAAAAAATCTCTGTAAAAACGTTCTTAAATTTGATATTTTACTTGCGTTTTCCTTAAAAACTAAAGCAAGATTTTATATTATCTATACGAGTTTGGGAATTGTAATGAGTACATCGTAGTACTGTGGGTGTGGGAGTTGTAATGAGTACAGCGTAGTACTATGGGTGTGGGAGATGTATGTAATGAGCATCGCACCAGAAAAAATAATAACTCATACTGGAATGAACCTGTTCAAAATCTATTACCTGAGAGAAGTTGTATCTCGCGAACGTGACAGTCTCCGGAGGCTGCCAGATGTCTCGCTGGAAATGAAGGACGAGGATGGTATCGGCTGCAGAAATGGTCGTTAGAAGTTGTACTAAAGAAGCGAATGCCCGTAATTTTAGTGCATGCATTGTGGATTGTTGGTCTCACAGTTCTGGTAGCAATGCAATGTGGCAAAGGAAATCAGTTGAATTTTTTTCTCAACGGGAATTAGCTTTTCAAGACTTCTTCCGAAATTTCGAATGTTCAACATTAACGTTGACAGTTTTGGTAACGTAAGGATAAATTTTTTTCTATTTCGCCGGCAAGGTGGAGTTTCAAAAATTCCTACCGAGATTTCTTCCAGTATCTACAGTGTAGGACATGTCGACAGCAATAAAATAGGTCATAGCGTAACTCATTGTTCGTACGGCCGTCTGGGATCAGGCACAGCACTTCACTGAGGTACGCTCTTTCTCGGTCACCGTTCCGAGAACTTTCTTCAATATGTTCAATGAGAAGCCGGGGGCCAAGCTCGTTAATCACACGTCGTCAATGCGCTACTGAAAGTCTCGTCAAAGCTTTGCAGGACAAACTTACCTTCAATTCGCTCGCAGCAATGAGAACCGCTGGCGAGTTTTGAAAATAAATTATTGGCTCCGGAACTGCTGTGTACAGCAGCGAAAGGAATCGAGAATTTTTTAGTTTACTGCACTTACCAAGTGCTGAAAAATTTATCTGTCCATTCATTTTGTGGTCATAAACACTTAGAAGTACGAGGAAAATTCGTCGAAAATTGTTCTATTAATATGCCGTCAGTAAAACATTTATGGAAGACAGAAATATTGGATTAGATTACTTTAATTAATGGTTTAGTGTATTTGGTGCACCATAGAGACAGGCAGCGCTGAAAATATTTTTGTTTATATGGGTGACCCATTTCTCAACGTGAGAAAAAAGTTTTCAATGAATTAACGTCTGAAAATGAAAAAATAGAGTGAAAGCGCTGGGAACGTTTTGAGAAAAAGGAACTGCAATTTCTGAAACACAAGCTAAGCATCATTCACTGAACCAAAATACCATTAAAGGAATATTACACACAACGTTGGAATATTAACGAGAATTACGGCACCATGCAATTGGCCAGAGCCCTCAGCACCTCCCGGCACGAAGCTTTGGCGCCGCAAAATGGTCCTCACGCGAAGTGGCTGTTCATCCTTCGTAACACCACATCTGCAAGAAAATTTGGCTTAAAATTATTTATGAAGAATTTTTCATGGAAATTTGTTTAAATTTCAGCAACACCTGGATGAAAAATTCTAGAAACTATGTTATCCGCTGGAGCTGGAAGTGTCGCATTGAAACACGTGTTCTTTTGATGGAAGACATCCGAAAAAGTTCTCGTTGATTATGTCACTGCAATTTTTTCTACACTGGTTGCTTCAAGCTATAGTGTTGAATGTTTCACGTAACAACATACTACCTGACGTATTAGCTTGGGGTTGCACCTAAACAATCATATTTTAGCGGGCAAACACGACGGTTTTAGCGAGGATTGTCTCAGTAGAATCCAACATATCATTTAAAATTCGTCTGAATTTTTTACATTTAAATTATGTGTACTGAAAGTGTTCGAATATTTATACACTTGTGCTTACAGGATATATATGCTTCTAAGAGCTTAATATTTTATAAGATGAGGTTATTGCATTCAGAAGAATATCCTTCTCAGTTCTGTGTATTGAATGACCTTAATATAATTCAACTTTTTCATATTTTTTTAAGCCGGCAAGATAAGATGAAATACTTTTACTGCACTGAATTAAAAAGAAAATTAAAGCTTTTGCTGATAGATGTGACGACATGTAATTTGTATATTTTTTCTTTTGCTGCATTTTTTAAGTTTATATTTTCGTTTACTGACTTTTTTTAATCTTCGTCTAAAATACTTCGTACAAGTTTTCGAGCCTGTATCGATAGATATTTAGTAATACTGATTTCATCACTCAGAGCAATCAATCCGCATCGTCATACCGGAACTCTAATCGTAGAAGTATGTTACTTATTTGAAATACTTAAACATTGGAAAAATTTATTTGCCACAAGTAATTTACATCAGATACAGTTTTACAATCAAATGAGAAATGAATTATGATGACGATGTCGATTTTAAGATCGTGAAACATTTCAAGATTTTTGTGAATGGCTTTACAGTTGAACTTTGGCAAGGAGATAGGGATACTCTCTCCTGAGTAGCTAACTTGCATCAAGCGAGGAAAAGATGCGTATTTGTGAATGACGAAAGAAAATTTGCGTTGACATTCTCATACTTCCATATAAAAAATACTCATAAGATGTACGCGTAACGACGCACTGGACTAATGAACCATAATTTTTGTTCACAAAAAGCTAAGAACATAAATAAAATTTACTTTACTAATAACCCCTTATGTGCGAACCTCAACCCAGCAACCTGAGAACACTAATACGGTTCCAAAGATTTTGTTAACGGGACACGATTCCACACCACAAAGTTTCTGACCTTTGCATGGGGTCGAGACCAAGACAGGCTCCGATGTCACCAACCAGAAATTCGAACAAAAATAAGTGCATCTCGCCAAATTAACGGTCGTAATTTTACCGAGTGTACAGGATCACTTGAGCTGAGCGGTTAACGGGAGCGCTCCCGATGCACTTCGCCCGAACTTATGCAATAGTTACGGAATTTAAACCGTCGAAGGTTCTCCGTCGCCGCGCGCTCTTCACGTCTTGAAGTGGCTTCTCCGATCACAGCGCACATTATGTACGTACGGGATCGATGTAGGAAATAACGGTGGAATTCACTTTCTATTTATTAAACAAACTACGGATAACGAGAAATTTTGAATGAGTATCATGATGTGATAAATTTTCTGAAATACCTTCCTTGCCTGAAATATTTCTTGCCTTTATCTCTATATGTCAAGGAAATTGACCAATTTCTGAAATTTCTGAAGAACGCGTTTTTTTTCCTACTGTATCTGTCTGTGTGCTCTTGTACTAGCTCACTGAAAAATATATTCTTCCATCTATTAAGCCGATTTTACCATAAGTTTAATTTTATGTTCCTTCGATGTGTAGGGTTTACTCCGGCGTTGGAACATTTTTCCTCTGGCGTGTTCTAGGACAAATGGCCTATATGGATAATTTTACCTAATCTAGTAAACATTTGTAAACATTTGTAAACATTCATTTACCACAAGTAATTTACATCAGATGCAGGTTTACAATCAAATGAGGAATGACGAAGAACCGGGATCAGGATATATACCACATATGGGCCCGAATAAGCTACAAAGCCTCTAGGGCAACCTATATAGAAATGAAGGCATTCAATTTACAGCACATCAATGATTACTATGATAAATGAAATTGATTGATAAAGCATTCAATGTTAAATGGAATTACTAACAGAACCATTCAACATGATGAAATCAATTCTTGACTTTTAGTTTTCCAATTGATCTTGTATGTAAAAGCCATGAAGAGCTCTAGTACTGAGAGCGTGTGATCTCTATTTCTAATTATCCTTCAGTAAAATTCTAAACTTGTACGTGTGAGGCATGCTTCCGTTAGCGAAAAGCTCTGGCACTAGAAGAATGTTACCTGTGATTTTCAATTACCCTCTAGTAAAATCTCAAATAATTTTCTAACTCTTTTACGGAAAAATTTTGCAGTCATATATTCAATACCGTTGCTTTTATCGCGAGTTCCAGGGAAGAAACTCAAAATCAAAATCTCTTTCGAACGAGGGGCACACCAAGCTCGAATTGTAATTTTTCCCATTAATAATACATCACTTCGTTATGAGCTCTGGTACATTTTATGCGGCCGTGCAAATACTGTCCAGGGCTTCAAAGCCAACGGGGAATTTTCAATTTTTCTTACTAACCTAGAAGCTCGTGGCAATTTCCAGCAGAAATGTTAGAGTAAAGACCCTAAATGTTCGGCCTATTCGCCATCGTATCTTAACGAGAGGCCTAATGTCTTTTTTCGTAAATTCCGAAGCGAACTCAAAAGCTTTGCATGGAAGCCAGCAGCCATATTTTTCTTTTGCACACCGGTCGATGCCTCCGAAAAATAAACCTCGAAGCGGAAAGCATTTGTCGCCTTTTTTGTGCACTTGCCGGGAATCCGAGCTGCCCCTGCAGAGGGTCATTAAATTCCTACCTACTTGTCCGACCAAAGAGCGAGTAAGATTTATATTTTTATTACTCTCGTGGACCATAAAATTCTTACCTACTTGTACGACCGAAGAGCTACTAAGATTTATGTTTTTACTACTGTAGAGTGTCATTGAATGCCTACCTACTTATACCAAAGTATAAGTACGAATAAAGAGCCACGATTTATGCCTACGCCATTGTAGAGTCATTAAATTCCGAATTCCTTGTTCTACCAAAGAGATTTGAAGATTTAGTTCTAGTGTTATTTACAGTAACCACGCTCTGCAAAACTGTAATTGTTTTGACTAGTGGAATACAACGAGACAGAACATTGGGAAAGTTTCCGCTGTTGAGTGACAAACATATGGATTTTCCTGAGGAATTTCTAAGGATCAAAATTATCTCAATGAGTTCAGAACGTTCAGAAATATCTTGCAAAGATTGAAGTAGCATTTTTAAAATTGAATATCATTGAAAAAACAATATGAATGTTGGTCAAGCAGTTTTGAGGATTGAGTAGAAAGTGTAATTGAAAAGGCGGGAGAAGGGAATATGGTGAGATTAAACAAATGCAAACTCTTGGAGGAAAAAATCAGTGACATACTGTTAATATTATGTTAGACCTCCACCAGCACAAATAATGGCGGCGATTCTGCGTGGCGTTGAGTCTACAAGTGTCCTACTGTAAACCTGGTCGATTTTAAATAAGTGAGTTATGTAAGTTAAGTCTATACCTAGCCAGCGCTGAATGAAGGAAGACCGATGCCTGTTCAGCACTTGCCGATAACTTAAACTTCATTCGAAGATTTGAAGACTGACTGACGGTACTCGAAATCGAAAAGCAATGAGTAAATTTCCTGCGTCATACTTTATTTTTATCAACGATGCTCCAGCCTATTGTTAAGCAAAATGTGAAATTTTTCCTGACGATGCAGTTTTTAATTTCATAAAATGACTTTTGAAGAGACTTGCACTGTAATAACTGAGCTTACAAAAGCACGATCCGTTTGGCTAAAGAATAAAAAACTTTTTGAGCATACAGGTTAGACGAAGCTCATGCTCTTTACTCCTGAACCTATCTCGTTTGTACCAAATATGATTATGTTTTTGAATGGTATTGCTCATGAATGGGTGAACGATTCTAAATGTCTTGGAATGCTACTTGACATTAAACTTTCTTTTCTTTGAGCACTTTGACCTCGCATGTGAAGGGTGCGGCAAGATACGTTCTGAGGCACATCCTCCCACTTCAGTCCTTGTAAACGATCTTGCATTCGCTCGCGCGCTTGAAGTTGACACTAATCATTTTAATTTGGGGAAGCTTACGTGAGAATAAAAAATAAATTGAAGCTATGTTACATAAAATTTTACTTTCAATATTCAAGAAAAGCATTGATATCGACAATATTTCATTTATGATACACAATCAGTTACATAAACAAGCGGGAATCCTGAGTTTGAGGATGCGTTCTTATTTCAGGTAATAGAAAATAAAATGATGCATTGAGCATTTTATCTCGATGAGTGTTTTTTTATTGCTACGATTGATCCTTTAATTCCCACCCATTCGTATGAAACAAGGTTTACCCGTTTTAATTTACTGTCTGAACGATTGGACATTGAGAAACATAACCCATTCTGTCAAGGCATAATGTATTTTAATGGTCTTCCGGAATTTTTAGGAACGGACTCATCCAAAACTGCACGTAAGAAAAAATTCAAAAACTTCATTATTAGTCGATATTAATTTTTCGGTCTAGCTGATTGTTTTTACTCTAGAGTTTTTGTCCACAATTAATGCTGTTGAAGTTACTAGTAGCTTGCAAGCTTCACAGTAGGTGCTCATGACTGTTTTATGATATTATGACTATAGAATATTATAAGCCTACTGTGTAATAAAGTTGAATAATAAAAGTGAATATCACGCCATTACACGCAGCAGACTTACAATCTACTAGCAACATGAGCATACGAATTATGATTTATGGATAAAATTATTCTGATTTGTTAGGTAAATCACACGTTCATGTATGAAGCTGCATTTCCTGCCTGTATTGGCTCGATCGACCAAGTCACTCAAACATAAAGCTACTTTAGAATATTTAAGAAGAACTCAATGCAGGGAACGATCACTGCCTCTAGACTTGTTCCTAGCCTCAAAAACAAGGCAATGCCGTCCCGAGAGACCCTAATTACCGGAGGAAAAGTATCGTTCGGCGTAATTTCGACTAATCTTCTCGGCGCATTTCACTGAGATTAATTCAAGCGGCAGTCTGTCTTTGATCCTCCAGGGGCGGTAAATCCACCACCTGTAATTAGACTACAAATCACACTTGGTTTGATGAGCAGCTGTGCCCCGGCTTCCTCAGTCCCTTACGTTATCATGGAAGTGATCCAAGGCAGCTCTGAAAAACTGGGTGTGCTTGCACCTGGTTTGGTGAGCGAGAGTATGTAGACTTGAGTGAAAGTCTACACGAGCTCTAATTTCTGGCTTGGTGCCTGAAGGTAGCTAGCTACATGTGAAAGTTTATGCGAATTCCTTGTAACAGAATTTTTTACGGCCGGCGCTTTGAAGCTTGGCTCTCGAAAGTTGTAACAGAATTGAATAAACTTTTGACGTTCATTGAGGCGTGAGTATAACTTGACTTGAAAAGCTCTTCCGCAACAAGAAAGTCTATGAACAACAAACGGAAGTACAAGCAATAGCCTCTGTCTTCCATGTATCCAAGCGGACTTAAACGAAGGCTCAAATAATAGCTGTATGAAGATGAGTTTTGATTAGAAAAAAAGTAAGTACAGGAATTTTCCAAAGTTAAAAGACAGAGAAAAGTGTGTGCGAGTTGAATACGAAGGCTAAGAGTAATTTTAAACTTGAAGCAGTTAAAGATTAGTTGATCAGCCGTGAAAAAGCAGAGGAAAGGGAATTTTAAAACAACTTAGTCACTGATTAATTGATAAAAGGTGAAGAAGTAAATGGAGAGGAATTTTAAATTTACTGATCTACAGATTGGTTGATAAAAGCTGAAGAAATAGGTAAAGGGTATTTAAGATAAGTAGCCTAGTCAGAGATTAGTTCCTAAGAGTTAAAAGTAGGGGAAGGGTATTTGAAATGCTGAAAGAGTAGTTAGAGGGTTATTGAATGATGGTTAAAAGACCAGGTAGAAGAGATTTTAGTTCTCTCTCTTGTGCTCTCCATATTGAGTTGGACAGCTCTTATCACATTATGTTGCAATGTAATGTTACAACTAGATACATAGTGTTACATTATAATTCATTTTTGTTATGATAAAACATTACATTATGTTACATTGCATCTCATTTTTGTTTCAACATTACATTACGTTTCATTTGACTTCAGTGATGTCCTCTGGCTGAAGCAAAACTAACTAAATGAACTGAAACAAATTAATTCAAGAACTTTCTGTTAGAGGATAGGTCAATGAATTTTCAAATTTTTATTTCTTCAGTGTGTAATTTTTTCGCGTGTTATACTAGTAGTATAAAAAATAGGAGCATGAATCGAAAGTAAAGTTTCTTTGGAATAACTGTCATTTTCAATGGCTTTGCAAAAAATGGAGTTAGGAAATGAGGCGTAATTAGTAAGAACCAAAACTTGGTCCACATATGTAACGAGCAGTCGAGCGCTGCTACAGTGCAAGCAAATCATCACTTTATTTAATCACTACTGGCATTGACTTTTCATCGGTGCAACGTTTGTGTTAGAATTTATTTGTGTTATATAAGCGGTGAGAATATTTACTCAATATTTTGAATCGATTCACGCGAGCGATAATTTCTCATTTAGATTGACTTTATTCTTCAGGACAAATGTTGAGTAAAGTTTTTTACATCTCTGGATATGCGTATAAAAGTAACGAATAAAATCAACACTGCTTACAAAGTGAACAAAGCTTTGTTAAAAAAGGAACCGTAGGTTGCATAGGTTGTGTAGGTTGTGTAGGTTGTGTAGGTTGTGCAGGTTGTGTAGGTTGTGTAGGTTGTGTAGGTTGCATAGGTTGTGTAGGTTGTGTAGGTTGTGTAGGTTGTGAAGGTTGTGTAGGTTGTGTAGGTTGTGTAGGTTGTGTAGGTTGCGTAGGTTGCGTAGGTTGCATAGGTTGTGTAGGTTGCATAGGTTGCATAGGTTAGGTAGGTTGTGTAGGTTGTGTGAGCTTGCTTAGGTTGAGAGGCTTGAGTTACTAGATTTGACATGTGAGGCAGATATTCAGTCTCCTGGCCTGAATAAACATAAAATCATTTTCATGAATAAAATGTCTCAGAAAAAACTTGACGTACGAGTTTTGTCGAGCAAAAACTTCTGAGACAGTCGAGTGAGGCGTTGACTCGACCAGCTTTCTGCTGCTCGTCGTGCTTTGACCGATCAACAAGTATTGTTCTTAAGAAATTAGGCCTGGGACTCAGCTAGATCATAGAGACTGCAGCAGCACAACTGCTCGGTGAAAAACAGACTTCCTTCTACAGAGCTTTTCCCGCCATTTATTTTAACCTTTTCAGACGTACAAGAAGTCAGTTTGTCTGCCAGCAAGAATCGCAAGAACATTTTTTAGCTGTTAATCTTCAAACTCCAAACGTAAGACTGCCTCATTTTTTGAATTGGTCTGAGAGCATCTCAAGGTGTCATGGCAACGTCATGGTAACGTCAGGGTAATGTCATGGCAACGTCACGGCAACGCCACGGTAATGTCATGGTAACGTCATGGCAACATCATGACAATGTCATGGCAACGTCATGACAAGCACATCAAGGTGCATTTGGGATGAAATTACTCCCAAGGAGTGCAGTTCCTAGCCAGAGGTGTCCCAGTGTTCACAAGAAGGGCAATGTCCTTTGTACACTGTTACCAGCTTGTGCAGTGTTCCCAGCTAGTGCAATTCCTATTTAGGACAGTTCCGGTAATGTCAGTGTTTCTAGCTATTGCAGTGTTCTTTACTAGACCAGCTCCCTGTCAGTTCGTTTTCCAGCTACAGCAGCTCCCAGCCAGTGCAGTTCCCAGCCAGTGCAGCTCCCAGCCAGTGCAGCTCCCAGCTAGTGCAGTTTCCAGCCAGTGCAGCTCCCAGCCAGCGAATACAGCTCCTAGCTAGAGCAGCTCCCAGTAGTTCAGCTCCCAGCTAGTGCTGCTCCCGGCATTTGCAGTTCCCAGCCTGCGCAACTGTCCATTGCTCGCTTGAGGAGCACAACGTTGCGGAGGAGGAAATCTTTTCCCTGCAACCCAATGCGCCACTTTGGTACTAATGCTGCGTTGTTCAATTAATGTGTTTTTTTGCTTTCAAATGTGTAACCCAACCTTAGAGCAAGATTGGTAGACTTTCCTTGAAGACTTTCCTTGAAATCAAAACTTACTCGGTTTCAAGCCGCCCTCAGCTGGTCTGCGCGGAGCCCGAGCAATAGAAATCGACTCGAGTCAGTTTCCGCTTCTCATTTCATCTCGGGACCGAATGTCTTGAGGCTTGAGTAGGTCGTTGGTTCGAGATGACGCTGCTAAAAGTCCAGTTCATTTCGCGAGTTTCGGCCGCATAAATCATCAGGTGGCCCATTTTGACCCTCAGGATTAGCCTTTTGAACCTCGACCGCTTTTCTTCGTGGACGGTCTTTTCAAACGCACCGAATGACCTCATGGAGTAATTTGACGATCTCGTTTTGCGTTCAAATGGACTCTTGCGATTGGCTAATTTAATCAGAACTTCAGATGCTGTATGATTGGTGTCGCAAGCGCGGGAGAGCGTCTCTATTTCGTAGTGCATGAGAAAATACGTACATTTAAAGACGAGGAAGTAAACACTATTGATTATACCACGAATTTTTCGAGTCAACTCACATGCTGACCAGACGCTGTAGCGTTAGACATAAATGGTGGTAACAATGCAAAGCGGTAAGCTAAGAGTGAGGGTCAATTGGCCAGAGACCAAACTTAGCTGCACCCGTTCCTCCTACTAGACCTGCTAGACCTCCTGTTAGATTTGTGAGACCTCCTACAAGACCTGGTAGACTTTCTGTTAGATTTGTTACACCTCCTCCTAGACCTGCCAGACCTCCTGCTAGACCTCCTAGACCTGCTAGACCTTTTGTTAGACCGCCTCTGCGATCTCGACTATATGTGTATCGGCGTCCCGATTTTCGGCTGGCCGCGAACTTAGCGGCCGCAGAACTTTAGAAATTCATTCTAGGAATTTGCACCTTTGGACTGTGGCATTTTCAAAGAATTACAAACATTTTTTACACATACTGTATGTACAGCATATCAGGGTTAGGGCTACTTGGAATGTTCATGAATGAAATATTGAACAATTTACGGTTTCGAACGTTCGTGGTTTTCACTCCAACTACGGGTAAAAATTGTAAAAAATAGAGTCGCAAATATCCGAAAATTTATATTGCGGTTGTAACACGAGCTTTTGTGTACTATTCTGATGCTAAAAGTATTTTTTCTGAGCTTGGCATTGTACACTAACTGAAAAAATTAACTCATGGTCTCACCTTAACTCAGAATGAATGGCGTTCATGATTCTGTGGATACAGAAAGTTTCATGTCCGATGTGTTACGGGACCAATTCTCCGAAGCCCTGATTAGCTTTAACTTCACGCGTCCAAGTTAATGTAGAAGTTATTCATGAGTTATGCCGAACAGAATATTCGAAGCTCACACTCCATGCTTGACGAGTTACTGTTGAGCACGATGCGAAGATAATGTTTCACCGACGTTGTGTGCTCAAAGTCACTGCTGTTGATTTCCGCGATCTGAATGCAGAATAGCTTAGGAAATAAAGAGTTGCCATTTGAGAGCAGTAGGAAGCCATGTACAGCAAGACATGGTGTTCGAGCTAAAACGAATCAGAAATGAAAATTATTGCATGCTTTTTTACAACGCCTGAGACATGCAGCATATTTTAAGCCAAGGGAGATGGGTGCCATTCTTGCTTTATTCAACCTGCCACTGGCACTCTAATGCGGAGTTATTTCATTAACAAATTAAATAACTCCATTTGTAGAGGTTCCGTTAATTAATAGCAAAAGAAATACAATTAAACTAAGGTACAAATAACTGTATTAACTCAAGGTACAATAACTCTATTAAATAGAGGTACAAATTACTCCATTATCTTAAAATAGGCACAAATAATTCCATTAAAGCAGTGCAAATAGCCTCATGAAAAATAACTATATTTTCAAAAAAGGGAAACCCTCCTTCTGGTTTTTGTCCCCCAAAGAGTGAAAATTAACGCTAAAACTTACGAAGAGCATATTTTGGAGCGAGTGCCGACGAACATTAGTGAAACCATATTCCCATTGTTTTCCAACACGATGAAGCGCCAGCTCACGCTTCTAAACGAGCACAAGGATGGCTCAGGGACAATGTTCCGGATTCCTTAACAAGGAAAAACGGCCTCCTTCGAGCCCGGATCTGAATCCAATGGGCTTCACAGCGTGGTCTGTTTTGAAAAGAAATGTGTGCAGAAAAACTCATTCAACAATGGATGCGTTAAAGCGATCACTGCAGGGAGAATGGGTCAAATTACTGGTGGATGAGGTGAGTGCAGCAGTGGAGGAGACTCCTGAGAGGTTGAAGGAAGGAGTGGAAAGGAGAGGATATGTTGAATGAAACTTTACACATGTTCTCTTAGGACAATATGTTGTACACTTGTTCGAACAAATTTCATGTTATTCATTTTTTTCTGTGTACTTATGTTAAAAAATATTTATTACAGGACTTTTGAGTCACAATATAGACATCCAAGTTAGTCCTTTAAATAAATTTAATGGAAACAAATTAAATGTGTCTAATTAAAGGTGCAAATACCAAGCTCAATAGAAGCACGCTGGTCATCGTGAGTGTCCTCACACTGTCAGTTAAAACGTCAAATTTAAGCTGACATAGAACACGGTGTTGTAGAACATAATTGTCATAAACAACCGAACTATTTTGTTTTAATACATCATCGTAAGCTGAGAAAAGCTCATGGTGGGATCCAGTTGAAAATCATTGGTTTCGCGCATGTTACTGAATAGAAAAGAGGCTTAGCTTTGGAAGTGTGATGATGCCAACGATGTTTATCACAGTTTAGTGGAAATTTTAATTTCGGAATAAAATCCAGTTGCCGGGAGGAAGACATTTCACAACCGAAAAATGGGCAGCCCTAATAAATATAGGTTTTAAAAGTTACAGCTAACGATGACGCAAACACGCATTTCTCGCACACGAGATTGATAGAGCTATTATAATAAAAACACGCACACAGACTTACGTTCAAAACCATATTTAAATAAATAATTAACGATCTTCATGTATTTTAAAAACATGAACGGTTTTGTACGTCCCTCGATGAGGTCCTGTGACCTGCAGGAGCACACGCTGCCCCGGCACGCACCTGCTCCTAAAATGTTTGCGTAATTTCTTCAATGAGGTTAGCGCTCATTAATTAGTAAGGAAGATTAGGGGGACTGCTTTGAAGTCCAGCCTCCGCAGAGCCTTGGCTCACCCTTCATAATTTCTAGCTCAAGAAATTATTCATAACTCCTCAGCGTCAGCGAGGGGCGCATCATGGGGGTTGGGTGAAACCCTTAAAGTACGAATTTGGTTTGTGAAACTTAGTTTCTGGCGCGTGTAGCTAGGCTGGTCCAGTGCTTGTCCAGTGCTTATCCAGTGCTTATCCAGTGCTTGTCCAGTGCTTATCCAGTACTTGTCCAGTGCTTATCCAGTGCTTGTCCAGTGTTTGTCCAGTGTTTGTCCAGGGCTTGTCTGGTGTTTATCTGGTGCTTATCTGGTGCTTATCTGGTGCTTGCCTGGTGCTAGTCTGGTACTTCTCCAGTGCATGTCTAGTGCTGGTCTCTTGCTTGTCCAGTGCTTGTCTGGTGCTTGATACAGCTTCTGGCCCCCCCATCTCAGCAGAGGGATCATGGGAGCTACCCGCAGCCGCCACAGGAGGAAGTTTGCTGGTGAGACGAAGCGTCTGCTCTCTGTATTGATGGCACAATTTCCCGTGTAATTTCATAAAGAGCGTGTGGTAAAGCGGGACACTCTATATATTTACCCTTCACCGACCAAATTACTTTGTAATAAGGTTGCACTTAGCTTTTGATGAAAAATTAGTTGAATCTTTATAAAAGGGGATTTTGAATCCTACGTAGACGATATCACACATAGATAGACGATATCCTACATAATAAAGAGTTTTCGATGCTTAAAGGAAAGTTTTAATTTTTGTGGGCATAAGGAAAACAAATTAAAATTTGCTTAAATAGGATGACAATGACATCGCGCACTTTACTCATTGGATCATTGCTGAATGTTGTAATCTGAACGTTGTATTCTGTTTAGAAATCAGTAACTTAGTTCTTCTATTTCAATAACTTAGTTCTAGTCTTATCGTAGTGGATACATGTTTAAGGTCTGAGGAAATGATGTTCTTAACGTTTATTTTTCTTGAGTGATTACATGATATTAAGAATAGGTAACATCGTAACATTTTCTTCAGAAGGGGAAGCTTGCAAACCTTCAGTTATTGTGCCGCCTGCCCCCCATCTTGCAAAATTTGATGCATAATGCAGAGTACGACATAATTCACCCACTAGGTGACAGGCGACGGTAGTAGGAAGTTGAGTCAATCTTGAAATTTTCCAATATTTTCCATTTAAATAATGTATCAAAAGCTATGTTCCTCCTCTACGAAAACCTAAAAAACTGCTTTCAAGCAATTGCCTAAAATCGCTTAACTAATCGATATCAGCTATGAGGTTATTTAACTAGCCGTGCTTCGCTAGAAAGACATAGCGACGCCTCTAGCGCAAAACAACAGAAAACCTCATTGACATAATAAGTAAGTCAAGGTTGAAGTACAAAACGATCACTTTACCCTTTCAGAAGTACAAAATAATAACGCTTGATAAAGGCATGCTATACATATAGGCAGCAGTCTACTAACTCAACCTAAAAACCGATTGTTTTCTTCTCGATATCTTAGAGCTTTTACAACCAGTATGAGGGCATTTTTACAGTTGTTTCTTACACAGGTTATCCTCAGTGCTGATTTTCTGTTTACCTGGAAATGACACCATGAATTTCTCATACGCATTTCGTGAATTATGGCTATGAACTTCTGAAACATCATTTTAAAACTTAGAAATACTGGCCATATGTGATCAGTTTACAAACTCTTCTTATTCTACATAGTTCACTCACATCTTATTTCACCATCACATACTAACATTCAGTAATGATTATCTACATAGACATTAGCAGATGACGAAAACCGCCGAAGGCAAATTCAAATAAAAACTGTGAACCGTGGTAACACTGCGCTAAGTAGCTTGGTTTGGCCGCAATTGCCATCGTTCCTGGACAGATCCTTCGTCTTTTGATGCACCGAGAGAGTTTTTGACTTGCAGAGGCCTGGCTGCGGTGGCGGTGGCCAACTTGCCGGCCTGTGGACTTCGACACCAGGAAAAACTGGTGCTTGGCCTTGTTTATTAGATGCTAGGCACCAACGAATCGTAAAAATGGGGCCTTGCTTCATTTTTTGCTGCAAATGATGGATCAGCATCATTCGGAGTTTTTGAGGGCTTCCAGGGCTCAAATTCGTACAGGGAGTAAACATTAAGTCGGGGCCCATGGAAATACAAATTAAAACCTCATGGGAGCTTTAAGGGTGAATAAGAACACGTGTGAGAGCTTTTAATAGCCCTAAATACCTGCTTATAGGACGGGCCCAGTTGTTTTGTGTGTACCAAAGGAGTGAGTTTTGGCTTTAATCTTCAATGTCCATCCTTTATTCCTCAAATACGACAAGATGAGCTTACAAATATCCAACGGCTTTCATTTCTCTCGGAAATACGGCAATATGATCTAGGGAATCTCCAACTTCTTGTATTTCCGGGGCAAAAAGGGCTGAATGACATTGGAAACTAGAGAACTGAAAAATTTCCCTTTTATTGACGCTGTCGTCATAAGTCAACGTGGTCAACGTATGCTAAGGGAATAAACGAGTCCGCACTGCATGCTTTCTATTCCTATTTTACGTGATGTTTTTTAGGATTCAAATTTTCAGATATGTATTCCGTAGACTACTAATTTTAAGGGTACCAAAAGAGGAGAGAAATGAGCGCTCGTAAGGCGACACTCTCTCAAAGGCAAAATTGTCGAGCAAAAATTTCTAACTCGTTCAATTTTTGGTCGCCAGAATTTCTAAAATGAATTTACTGTCTAGATGAAGAAGAGCGGGTGTTTTTTTAGATGCCGCTCCTCGTTTGAAGTGGAGACGTAATAACTTTTTCAGGGGGAACTTTGTTCTCCCCCCACGTGACTGAGTGGGAAGTTCACAGGCGGTGGGGCTGGGTGGTGGGGTGGGGCTTGCGTGGGGAAGGGAAACAACCCTCACTGGACTCAAAATGATGTGTAAAAACACAAAGGTTGGCCTGGAATGATGTGCTGGGTTAGAATGATGACATACATAGTGTATGCTTTTGCTGGGAGTACATCAGCATTTAATACGTAGACAATGCAGACTGACATAATTTCAGGGGTACCAGATACATTTTTTAGTCGTATAATAGCATTTACCTTCTAGCTAGACTACGTAGACTAGCAAAATTTTAGGGGTAATTGATCCATTTCTTGCGAATACATTATCACACTAAGTAAAAGTCTCAAACGGTTTCGTTATATTTCTGCAAGACAGCAGCGTTCAGCCGTGCACGTCATTATATTAATCAATCTCAAATTAGCTCCGGTGTTTAAGAAAACATTATAAGAATTTCTTTATATGACTTGGGTGAAGTTATGATTTGACATCTCACTATTTGCGCTATTTCTTCCGAGACTTCAATTAAAGTTTGCCGGAGCAAGAGAATGGATTATTCTATTACAGTTTTCTTGTCTCCAATGCAGATTCCCAGATTACGGTAAAATGTTTAGATATCTGTGAACTTCATGGTATTAATGTACGGATATCTTCCAAAATATCACATGCGTTAGATTGTAACTTTATTTTGAGGGATATCATACTTAGCGAATTGGCCGAGTTATTTCTTAGAAAATTGCTAAAATTCTAAAGTGATAATGGATGATTCGAAAATGGATGAAAATTGGATGTATGCACAATAGATAGTAATTGCATGGTAGCAGAACACGACTGGAATTCATCAAAATCAAGCATTTGTTCAAAATAGTGATGCGAATGATAGAGTGCATTTGTATTATGTCTCTTTCACATTAATCATGAGCGAATATGAAAGAGGTAAAGATATATAATGAACATCTATTAAATACTCCGTTGAACTATCTAAAGAAACCAATCATGAAAGACTATTCCTAGTCACATAGCATGAAAAATTGTTAAAAACGTAACCACAAACGCTTGGTTTTTTCGCGTGGCTAAGTCGTGGTACAAGAATATTTTCTGTACTCCCCACAGTTTCTCATCTTGATGGTACATAAACGAACTAGAATATAGTTGACTCGTTGACACTGTAAGCCGCAATATACCTATAATAAGAATCGTTTCGTTCACCCCATACCCGTTCGATATAGTCAACGCTGTAAGTGGTAAATTTTGATTTTCGTACAACCTACTAGTATTTTTCAATGATTTTGCTGTCAAATTCGTCAACTTGTGCTTATTGAATGTTGCTGTGGGAATGAATCTTAGCAAACGTCATGAACGAATTTTAAAATTTAAAATCATAGGTAAATTACCTTTATACTCTCGAAAAGATCTCCGCTATCATTACTAAAACATCGTTTGCTATGTTGATGTCACACTTCACTGACAGTTTGTAACGTCACTTGACAGTTTGCAACTTCAATTGACTCGACAGTTTGCAACATTTACTCCTCACTGCAGAGCAAAAACTTAAGTCACAGTTTGATATGTTGACGTCGCACTTCACTGAGATATCGTAAACAGCTCAGGTCGTGAGAGAAAACGTGCGAATTTCATGGAAAATGCGTCCCCAGTCTCGCGATGTTACCTCTTACAGCAGGACTCTCCATTTAAGCCATTTAACTTTCACGGCCCTCGAGGGCTGAAGCATGTAGCTCGAATTTGCTTGGTAAAATACATTTTGAACCTTCGACCAAGTGTTGGTGTTGACAGAGCTCGAAATCGTGTTGCACACGAGTCTATCGCTCTGTGTGCAAGCTCGTTGAGAGCTTTGCAAATTGTGGGACCTTTCGCAGTTGTTCGTGGATTTACATTTCTTGGATAAACACGTCCATCCATGACAACATTCATGATAAAATAACTTCTAGTTCCAGGGTTCAAAGTTGTTGGCGAATATTCTTTTTGCAGTCGTGGGACGCATGTTACTGCAGAATTTTTTCTAAGAGACACCAGAATTTTTAAATTCATCTTGATTTATTTAATTGAGAATTGTTTTATGAATTGATACGAACGAGTTTCACGTGCAATGAATTACAGTATACACGTTTGCATTGTCTACTAACAAAATTTACATGACACTGTACGCGGCTGCCTCCAGTAGAGAGCCGATGTCGACATGCAATAATTTGACCATCGGGTAACATCTAATAAGGATGATTTAATTGACTGCAATTTAATTGAAAAGACATCGGCTTACTATTCGTGACTGAGACTTTTAATTGATGAGACAAGTACTTCAGATTACAGACAATAATAGATTGATGCACATTTTCCTTTATCGATCAGTTCTTTTCATAATAATCTTTGCAGCTCTGGGCTGGAGAAAGGTTGTGAAATCTCGGTTATTACTGCTTTCATATCTTTCCGTTCCGCTGTGAAATAAAACGGAGAAGTTTTTCAGTTCTTTCTGAAGAAGTGGGGATTTGACGCGTTTGATAAATCAGACTTGGAAATATTTTTTACAGCGTATCGGACGGAGTTCATTGAGCACTCCGAGTCAGCCAAGTTCGTGAGGGTAGATATGATACAGGCTGCCGCAGCTGATGGTCTTTCTTGGGTAGTCCAGACTCTGGAATCTGTCCCCATCACAAACCTTATTAGGATCAGGGATACCAAGGAGACTTTGTAACTCGAATATTTGATATTAGAATATTAAAATTCCGCGTGAAAAACAAAGTGAATGATCGTAAACTCACTCCTTCAGCGTTATATTGGCATTTATCAATAGCAAAAAAGGAGAACCAAATGTTTCGTAAATCAAAGGTTCAGTAAAAGCGAAAGCATGAAGGTGCATTTCTATACATCCACCACAGTGCAATTTACTCTTTTTATACGAGGCGGTTAAAAAACTCTCAAATCATTAACTCGTTTGAAAATTTTTAAAAATATTTTGAAATTTATTCTGGAATATTCAGCAGCCCACGCATTTGACAAGGATGTAATATACCAGCGATAACATAACCTAAAAATATGTGTGGATGCTAACGGATCTTGCGTACGAAAATAAATATGTGGCCTCGAGCAATATCGCTTTTATATCATTTATCCAAAAACTTTCTGACTGCTCTTCGGCACAGACGTACGAAGTTGATCTCGGCAGCTGCCGCCAGCCTGCCGCAGCTGATCTTTCCGCCTCCTCAATCCTTACTCTGATGAGATCGTAGTCTAGTCACGATTTTATTACAACGTCGTCATATTCATGGCCTGAAATTCAATCATCATAATGCGAGCAACTGATATTACTGAGGTACGGGGGACAGCCCTGCAGATTCCTCCAAAGAGTATTAACTTTATTGCAAAGCCTCGTCCCAGCCTTGCTACAGAAAACTTCCTTAGAGTTTACTTGAGCAGCTGGTGTTGATTTTTAAAAATGTAGATCACGTTTCATACGTTATTTCAGGCTAATTGCTATTGATTTTCACAAAAAGAGATATTTCTGTCAAATCTTTTTTTTTTTGTTCACCCTGCAGATCCGAACGTTTTCTTTTGATTCTCCAGGCGGGAGTCCTTGGCTAATGTGAAGCTCTCACCAGTTCATCATTGCGTGAATGGTGCGATAAATATTACTTTGTTTCCTTGTATTTAGCGTAAAACAAACAAAAATAAATAAATAAAAAACTGTTAAGTAGTTGCTTCATTGTCGGGCTCATATGTATAGGTGTACTCTTTGTATTATGTAATGTTAGTCAATATGAAAGTAGACTTGGTAGCTTGACTGCGTTTGTTGCATCATACGAGAGTTCAATTGTAGAACGTGTACCAAATGACAAAATAATCGCGTCCATGTTAAATCCTCGGGCTCAGTCTGCGCAACAAACAATGTATAGACGGAGCCAAACAATGTATAGACGGTGCCAAACAATGTATAGACGGAGCCAAACAATGTATAGACGGTGCCTAACAATGTATAGACGGTGCTAAACAATGTATAGACGGTGCTAAACAATGTATTGACGGAGCCAAACAATGTATAGACGGTGCCAAACAATGTATGGACGGTGCCAAACGGTTTGATGTAATCCCGAGATGGTAATCTCGCTGTCTGACGGCATAGGGCTTGAGTAGAAACGCAAGAATTGCAATAAACTCAAGAATTGCAATAAACCGAAGAATTGCAATAAAAGCAAGAATGTGCCGTTCGCTTCGATCCCGTTGCCTCTCAATTGTATTTTATTATGGGTGTCTAGTTTCAAGCGTCATTTCGTCGGCTCCACTGAACAATTCGGCAAGCCTCGCAACTTTCAGCTCTTTTTCACACTTTTACTCTTTAAGAAGCTATGGAAAATCATCCGACAGATTTTTTTTGAGCCATCAACACCTGCTGAGAGATGTTTTTCAACGAAAGCTCTACTGGCAAAGAGATATCCAGAAAGCTCTGCCTCGTTCTGCTATTCCTCTTGAGTCTCTCAGAGCGTACCTGCAGGTCCTGTACTCAGTCTAATTCTTTTTTCAGAGCATAAAAAATTATCTAGAATTACCCACAATTTTGGCAGCGTTAGTGCAGGTATCGGTGCTGCTAAGCAGATTATCGACGGGGAAGCGAAATGTTAGACTAGCTAGTGGTGCGCTGCAGCAACGGTCGCCTCCGCTAGTGCTCCTCCTCCCCTCGTGGGGGGGTGTTGCTGGGTCTGACGGGACGCCTCACAGGGCAGACTGTCGAACACGATTCTTCTGCGGCGATGTTAATACTGCCTTTGAATTTTTTCGAGTCTGTGAAGTAAAGTTGTTCGTTCGTTTTTATTTTTCGTTTGGTTGTTAAAAAAGGTTGTAAATTCTACCCTTTCTAATGAAAGAAAGAAATAAAATAAAAATAAAAAGGAAGCTGCTTTCTGCTTCAAATAGTCTATCTTTGCTAGGAAATTCGTTATTTTCCTCTTGGCTCCTGGCCAAAAAACTGACCCTGTCAATACTGGCGGAGACAATTTCCCTGTATTTTTAGTTTGAAAAGTGAATGTAGTTTCAGAAGACATAGCTCTAGATGAAAACTCCTTGCCGGTTACTTTTAAATAACTAGTATGAGTTATACACATATAATTTCCCCGTGTTTATATTATACTGGGGATTGATAATTTAAGTCGTTTAATTCATTTGCAATGAGCTAAATTTATCAAGCAAAATTGGCTTCAGGCTCTGCGTGATCGGAATTTGTCACGATTTTGTCACGTAAACCTTGACGTGCGACGCTGACGAAGATGCACAAGCGAATATTTAAATACTGGTAGTAATCTCCGTAGGTTATTTCGTGAGCTAATTTTTCCCGAAAACCATTCTGGGAACTCAGAATATTTCAGTTTTGAACTACGCCCCGGGGCAGCTAAATATTTTGTTTCAGATTCATTGGATTTTAATTCTACGTTTCATTGCGACTTCCACACTTAATTTTTTAGTTGTAATCTTACTGATCCCAATTACAAGTTTTATCGAGACCCACATTTTAATTTTAAGGTTGTAATCTTATTGATTGAAAACGAGATTGTTACTTGCTTTGTATGTAACTTATTTCGAAATAAATTTTTTTCTCTCTTTTTTTCTCGACTGCACTGATGATTCCAGTCCTCCATCGAAACTGACGCTCCCGTTCCTAAACCAACGACAGTGCGAGGTAGCTGTTCTCAGTCTGTGCCAATTTGTCATATCTGCTGGGATATTTCCGATGCATCTTTTGTGCGGCTCTAATTGGGCGACTCCAAAAAGGTAAAGTTTTCTTTTACATATGCATTACTATTTTTTTGAAAATTTGTCTGTATTAAGTACAGGAAGAATTTGTTACGTTGACATTTGAATCCTAAGAAGAACTCGATAGATTCCCTTTGGGCGGTACGAAGCATTGTTTGTATATCATAAGCACATTTGAACAATATAATGTTCAACATAGGTTGCAGTATGATGAATGAAATTTTTTGAAGTTAGAGAATTGAAAAAAAATGTAGGATTTAAATTCGATTCATACCACTAAGAGGTTTGATTATGTAGATTTTTTGTACCAACAAAATTTCAACATTTATTTTTTTCTTTCCATAAAAATTCACTAAAAAGTCCCTTAAAATAAAATTCTTTTTCTAACTCTTATAGCGCTAAGCTTATCACAGCGTCCGAATCCGCACGCGTTTCCCTCCGCTGAAGAGAAATGGTCAGCGATAAGAGAAAGAAGACGTAAATAGAAAACGAGGAACGTTTCACCAGAAGCTAATGTTTCTCGAGTTATGATGCGTGTGGCAGTGCAATTCCGGCTTGTGCCGCGCCAGCGAGACGTGGTACGAGCGGCCCCGCTGCTTCTGCCGTACTAATTCTTCGAAGGAAGCTGGCGGGAGGCGGGAAATGACGTGGCTTGTGCGCCCAGATGCTTCCGAGATAGAAAAAGAGATTTTTTATGACCGATTTTGTCAGTTGACAGGAATAAACGCATCGCTTTTGCCGGTCATGATAACTTTCGTTATGATTTCTTTCAATTTCTAGCAAAAATTGCAGGATTTTACTGTGAACGCTTCATCACAGTTTTCGACAGTTAATCCTGCACGGAAAATTTGGGAGAACCGTGGGTTAGTTACTTGATGCCTCTATTTTGTGAGGCTCGATTTGGTCCAGTTGCTGTTCATCCGCGAAAAACTTTTCAATTTAAATGGAATTTGCAGGAAGTTAAATAGAATATTCTAAAGTCTTCGAAGCTGCAAATTTTCAAAATTACTAGAGAAAGTGAAGAGAAAAAAATAGTCCGAAAGAAACTTTGCTCTCACTGTTTTTTGTTTTATTGATTTGTGGAAAATTGATGAATTGCGAATGCAATTTTTTGAAAGTTATTAAAATTTCGTTCCTAATTGATTGAAAATCAGATCTATTTCAGAAACCACCTTCAAAAGCTCCGAATGTTCCAAAATTTGTTGTAAATATATCCAATCCTCTGTTTTTATTGATTTAGGATGTAATGGGAGTCATTTTTGGATGGTCATAAATAGTTTATCAATAATGGCTACTTACGGCTCTGCAGTTCATTCTATTCAGCTCCATTTTCTTTTCTTCGCGGGGAACACCTCTTTCATATTTCAGTCGTAGTAACTTGAACGACTATTTCCCAGCCAATTGTTTCGATTATTGGCTTCCAAAAGCAGCGCGAGCCCCATCATTGAAAGTCAAAAGAAGTTCAAGGTAAATTGTTAGTGAACAATTTATAAAAAGTCGTATTTCGTCTCTCGTAGCTATAGAAGCTGATTCATCACATTTCCATTAAAATCTATTGCAAAATGAAAATGAGAACTTGCACTCTGACGTACATGATCGGACAACTTCTTGAATGCAAGTGTGCAGCGACGAATCTTTTAGAAGGCTATTCTATTTTTCATAACCTCATTGTGGTCTTCACAAAGCGCTCCAACTTCGGCATCACCTTCATTCGAGAATTGTTGAGAAATTGATCTTAATTAATCTTATTCGTTTACCGTTGGTGGCGGGGAAATGAGCCGATTCATTGGATTCGTTTTTTCCAGCCTCTTCCAAAAGATGCCTCCTTGATTTAATGCGGGAGTTGAGACAAGATTCAGAGCAGCACACCGGCTGAGACCTCTGACTTTCATGGGAGAATTCCTGGACAGCTCAGAATGAAGCGTCGAGATGAGATGGGACAATGAACAATGACTGCAGTTTTCTGAACAGGAAGATCAAGATTTAGAGCCACTTCTGCAATGTCTGTCTGCCTTTCACCCTTGGCGGAAAAGTGCAAAAAAATTTCTTCGACACAATGGTTGGCTTAAACAGAAGTTGATTGAATGGAAGGATTGACTTGAAGCCTTAGCTCCAAAAACCGAGCGGTAACAATCTCAGACAACTTTCTTGAAGGTCTCGACAGGTCGACTAAAGACCGTTATAAGACCCAAGAAAAGTTCAAGTGCTTTGAAACGGCTCTTGATTTTTACCAATTTGGAATCTCATCACATCCTTGGCATTAGAATAGATGCATTACAGTAAAGAAAATATTCTCACCTGGGCCGGCAACGCAGTTATCAAGAAAAACCTTTAATGGTTCTAGTCGCTTCAGAATGTTGTCAAGGAAAGTCTCTCTAAGTTAGCGCCACTGCCGCCACGAGCACCTGAAATACTTCTTTTATGATGAGGCTGATGAGAATTCAGCTGTTTCTTCCAAAAAGTTTTAGGGTTTATGGAAGGCATGATATTTGCCAGCCTTCCCGCTTTATTCTCGCATTCCTGGATGTCAATTAACGTCCTTGTGTCCTAGGCTTCATTTTAGACGGAATAACAAAGAATGAAAGTATTTCTTGAGCTTTTAAATGGTTTTTTGGTTCTGCATGCCCGTCTTAACCCAAAGCTGGTAAGGGGGGAAGGAGAGAACTGATGGAAGGAATCGGAGAGGAGGAAAAATTTTTCTACTGAGACACTAGAGATTTCCGAATTCTTTGACTTTATTGATTAAGAAAAGAAATAAAGAAATGCGACCCATCCTTGCAAAAAGGAACTCTGGAGTCAGTCGAAGCGTCACATCCCGTTTTACTTGATCTACTTTATTTGACTTCACAGTTATTGAATTCGCATTTTCCAAAATAATTTCATTTGTGTTACCATGGATGCTGTTTTCCCGCTGCTTGAGCTCATCAGCAGCGTCTTCGTTGCTTCTGAACCGTTAAATCTCATATCAAGAATGTAAAAAATGCCGCAAGGCCCTGGGGTTATCAACATGGCAGCCATTTTCGGGCGCAACGTGAAGAGTTATTGGATAATTGTACGTCTGTCTGCGCCCGAATGCAGTGCCGCAACTTCCAAAAGCCTCACACGTTCTGACGGACGGGAAAAAGTTCTGTGTCTGCCTCGGAAGTGATTCTCAAAACAGGCTGTCATCTGCAAGACGCTTGTTTGTTTTCTCTAAAAACGGGTGCAAAATTTCTTTTCCGCCACTTCGGTGCTGTTTCTTTTTGGGTAACTTAATTTCGATGGGGCCAACAGATGATTAAAGGAGATTATCTTATTCTATAAAAATGAAAGTATTTTTAGCTTATGATTGGATTTTGCAGCTTTGTATTGAAAATTATTTACAGGCCCAAAAAAAGTTTCATTTAGGTATTAAATTTTGCGTATTAGACGAAGGCACAGCATTCAAGCATTTATGGATTTGAATGCAGACTTGAGTATTTTTCACAACTCTACGTTGGAATATTCGTTACACTAGTTAGGCAAAAGTGCAAGCATGTATGCTTTGACTCTCGTAGCATACGATTCAAGGATATCAGTTCAGTGCTTGAGACTGGAGTGTCTAATAATTCCGATATTTAAAGAAAATCTTACCTGATTCACCAGTGGTTTGACGCTTGTTTTCAACATAATTGGAATACTCTGACTCAACTAAAATTTAAAGTTGATCACACTAACGATTGTTTACCTAAAGTTTGTGCCCTCTTTAACCTTGTAAGAGTATGTCCCATCCACACTATGCAAATAGCATATACGACAAGGATAGTGCCAGATCCGGACACATTATTGAGATACTATGTAGATATGATGACAGCCTTAAATTTCTTTATGAGTGACTCAAAGCATTTTGGATGGAAGTTCGACTAAAATATATCAAACTTAAAAACGGAAATTAAAGTTTGAAATTTGCGGCCAAAGAAAGTTTTGTGAAATAACGTTGAAGTATGTTTCAAATCATGCTCAAAATTGTACATTTAATTTCATATACAAACTTTCATCTCTCGCATTTAGAGTGCTCAAGTTCTTACCCTCTTAAGTAATAAAGTCATGAATTTTAACTCGACTTAAATTTTTTCATTTAATATTCTACTCGACTGAAAATTTTGTTACAGGAATCATTTTGGTAAAATTGTAGCGTAAATTCATCATCCAATTTTTAAAAAATAATTTACGAAATAATTTTACTTTGAGCCAGCGAAAACAAGTCCTCACTTTTAATTCGATATCGTTCGTGAGTATAAATGTTAAAATATTTGAGGTAATTATAGCATGTTTTTATTTACACAAACGACTACAACATCAGTTGATCTTCCAAGCTTCGGTGCCCGCAGGAGCGATACTAAAATTAACTGAATTGCCTTTTTAAGAATACCCACAATGTGCTCGCTGTCGTGCCACCAGACTTTAAATAAATTCCTGACAATTTGCTCTAAACTGTGGAAAAAATCATACAGAAATGTACTTTGATCTCGCACCATGCCTGTTAATGCGGTAAATCAATGTTTAATTTAAAAAATACGAAGTCGACATAGCCGATTGAATTAACGGCCGTTTATTGCTGAAAGTAATAAATACTTTGGTTATCTACGTGTAATTTTTAGGAAATAAGGAAATAGCTGCAAAGATTCTCTGTTAGATCCACTCTGTATGCTATGATGAGGATCAAATCTGAATAAGCGAATGATTCAATAATCTCAAGAACAATGACAGTTTTTCCCGAAATGGTAAATTAGTTCAGTTCCCAAGTCATGTGTGCGAGTTAATTTTTGAATTATAGAAATTTTGTGCCTAACAGCAATGAATGTAAGAAGTAATTTTGTGAACTAGACGTTTGAAAATGATTTTTTGAAGCAAACAGAGTTACTCCTAAGCCAGCTCATGCGCTCATGGTGCAAAAGCCGTTTTTTAGCTTCTTTGTCTCCATTCCAAAACATAATGCTTAAAAACTTGTGTGGAAGACTTTGGATTTCATATCAGATTTTTCGATCAATAGCGACTAGTTTTGACCACTTTTAGTAGAGAATTACGTTTCAAAAGGATAATTAAATGTTAGGTTCAAACTCCGTAGAGTTTTTAACTTAAATAAGCTTCTTTGATTCGTAGTGGGATGAAGAATTTTGCAATGAAGAAATGGTTATGCAAATGTACCATCGTCCTCTCCCATGATCTTAACTGGGCAAAAATTAAATAATTTAATTTAAAATAGAGGTTACAAGCCGCATCAAACAAGGCAATTTAACAGACGGCATTAAATCTTCCCGCAAAATGACCATAAAACTCGATACAGTCAGCTGGTTCCCAAAGTATTCTTGAATTTCACACCTATTTTTCATTTTTTCCCCATTTTTGCTGCCTTAGAACAGGCATATTTCATTTAGCGAGCAATAATGCGAAATTTAGGTTAAAACCAACTAATAAAGATAGCCCAAAGATGAGAATGTTTACAATGAAAAGGCTTTTAACAACGAATATTGATTTGACCTTTGTCTAGTTACGATTGAAAGTATGCTAAGAATGATGCTGTCAGTCTGGTTGGTAAGAAATATTCTTATCTCGGGGAATATTTTTCTATGTCTTGAAAGAATATGACTAAGGGGAAAATTAATGATATCGAGCTCCCGACTGGAAGAACATGAGAATACGATGTTCTGAGCGAAGCAATGTACAGTTGTGCTGCTTGCAATTCCACCTGATATTAATTTGCAAGAATAATGAAATGGCATGAATACTAATTTTGAATGGCATTTCTTGGAGCTAATGGGGTCTTACGTGAACCTCATAACTCTGTAAAGTCGAATAAATAACTCGATATAAAAGAGAAGTGAAAGTAAATAAAACATATAGTTAAATTCTAGCATCGATGGTATGTCATTATAATCATCATCATCATCACCATCACTATCATATTCGTTTGACCTCCATATTTTACCATTCTATGGGGCAGGACGGGCCACAGCCTCCTCCTGAACTCCCTATCTTCGTTCAACAGCATTTGTTGCGCAGTAATTTGGTTCATTAAGAGTAACCTTCACTCGGAACTTTCGGGCACTAGATAGCATGATTCAAAAACAATAAGTTTGCACGAATAGAAACTGCGCTTGGGATGAAGAATTAACATTTGGAGACTGCGAGCTAATTTCTCACAAATTAGTGTTTACTGTTAGTGCACGGCAATGCGCATGGGCAGTGATACCAAATTAGTTCTTCAGAACTGCCATGCTTTCCATCCTTCAGAGATAACACGTTAGCATACGCGGATGCCGTCAGGAGAGACCATGTTCTATTTAACTCAAATGAAAGTATTCACCATACACCATTTTCTTCCGACTTAGTGACCATGCAAAGCTACTCGTTGTAACTTGCAGTCTAATGCGAGAGAGAGAAGCTCCATTTGAGGGGTCGTGTGCAGATGCGGCTCTGTACCACTCACCAACACAGGTGGTCACTTTACAGTTTTCTGCCGTGAAAAGGGTTTCCTCGCTCAAAAAACTTCTGAAGAGGAATACGAAAGGTGATGGGGAAACGATCGAGTCTGATCGGCTACACCAAATGTCCTCTGTGCATTGAACAAATTCGTACGCATTGAACAAATGAAGTGAGCAATAGCCATTCACTGCATGAAATGTTGAGAGATTGTGCTTGCATTCTGATTTTTTTAATGTTGGGCCAATGCTGTGAGCTTCATTCCTTCTATTCTCAGGTTAAACCTAATTACTTGATATTCTATTGAGCATAAACCAGTGATTTTGGAATAATTTATTCAGGGGCCGAAATTCCGTAAATACAATTTTCAGTTTAGGGCAAATTTCATTATAAGATTTGTGTCGTGGATATTTTAAACAACATTTTTCGAGGGCAGGCTTGAGGTAAGATGTAGTCAATTGCTCATTCATTGTTTTGCGTAATGAGCAAAACAAAACATTCAGTGGGAGAATACGGCTCAGAAATGGTGTTTTTCCTCGTCGCTATTTTGATGCCATTTTCACGAGAGTCAAAGCTCTGGTGAGGACTCTGCTAAAAGGTCATTCATTCCCCATTTTCATATCGTAAATAAGCTTCACTAAATATAACCTCACTGATTTATCGAATGCAGCAAATGATTTTATTCGCTGATGATAAAATTCGACGCCGAAGCCGCACCAAGTGAGATGATAGTCAAGTTCATTCCATAAATAAATTCCTCTAAGTTTTGAGTCCACCCAGATGTTTGTCCCGAGGAAACTCTTTTCTTTCGAGATTTAAATTAAGTTTACCGGAGGGTATGTGTCATTCTCGAACTTCATAAAGTTTCAAAAGAAGCTGAGACAAAAGTACGCGGGAGTAAAGTTAGGAAGCTATACCGGGGCTGGGAGCCATTTTCTTACGCAAAGGATTTAGGATCTCAAAACTCTAGCGTAGGCTACTCGAAAGCGTCCGGTTTTGTTTGCGTTCGCTTAGAAAAACCTAGAAAGTTTACAAATTTTGTAATGTGGTCTAAGTGGACAGAGATTTAATTATTTGACCGAAATAGCCAATTTCTTTGGCAGGAAGACAAGATTTATTATCCACCGAAGAATATTTTCGCTAATGGAAAATTTTACGAAGAATGTGCTTTCCTTAACGGATGACTTTTTATGTTCAGGCATTCTTTATCCAATTTTATGTCATCGAATTTTATATTTTACCGGTGCTTTGGTGATATGCTTTGAAGAATATGTCACAATTTAAGTAATAGTCTTCAAACGACGTGAAATCACAGAGACTGTAAAGTCGCTAGGAACATTTCTTGTACTTGCTTTCATTAGGAAAGGCCAGTAAATTTTGAGGTAAAACAATAGTTAATTTGCGGCTTGGAGAAAGAGTTCAGGGTGCTGCAATACGTCCTCAGATATTTATTGATTTAATAAAAGTAAAAAAAAATTAAAATAGGCAAATGTATTTTTAGCCTGAAAAGAAATCAAGCAAAATTGCATCATATATAGGCACAGGAAAAAACTATTTCGTGCATGCTTTACTTTATTTTGCCTATATCTAACCCAAAACTTTATCAGATAATTTTTATACGCCCTGTATGATGGATTCGACACTTTCATTCCAATAAAACTTGCACTAAAAAGTGAATTCAACAGATTGGCTCTTTGAAAAGTGTGTTCTAAGATCTTCGAAATGCTTGGACTTTGCAAACAAATATTCAAAATTTTGCCTCTTTGATCGTCAATCAAAACTGACGGAAAAGTTTGGGAGGTTTTTATTCGTCATATCGAATTATTTTTTAAGAAAAGAATAGAGTGTTTATAATTAAAATAACTTCAATTGACTTATGTCACAGATCGACGTCAAATTAATTTTTTTTGCACTCAAAAATGAACAAAATTGTCAAATTCAGTTTGATCTGATGAGACTTGACCACATGGAATGGTCATTTCAGCTGTACGCTTGATATTTGACGCCACTCTCAAAGTAGAGTATTTGGTGTCTTACAGTTACGAGCTGAAAATGATTTCCAGCGCATCATCATGAAAATTATTTCTAGCTCATAATTATGAAAATTATTTCTACCGCTTATTTGAAAATGATTCTTGAAGTGTTCAAAATGTATTCAACTAACATGGATTTCCAAGAGTAGGAATCAATTTGAAAATTGAGTTCCGATTATTGCTCTATGCCCGACTTAATCCTAGAATTGAAATTCAAGGTAAATAAGATTTACCTTCAATGAACGAAAAACGTGAACTTCGGTCCTGACGAGCATGACCACGGACTCTGAATTCATTCACGTGCAAAGCGACTCCTAAGACAAGTTAAGGATGCCTCGTAAGCGATCTCATAAGAAAAGTTTTCATTGATTTGTACGCCTGAATACGACGACGTAAACCAATTAAGCGTTCACAGCTTGAACGCATTGTTGTCAAGGGCGAGCACCGTCGAACTACGGAAGTTTAAATGAATTCTTTTAAAAGGCTCGTTGATTTTACATCGTTCCTCAAAAGCTCAACAGTTTTCTTTGAACAAATAGAAATAGAAAATGTGTAGGTTAAAGAACTTTTATTAATTCCATCACGTTTTACCGTTGGGTTTTCAGTGCCTTACAACTAATGGCGTGGTGAGGGATGTGAGGAACGTGTGGTTTAAACTTCCTTGTCCAAGGGAAGTACTCTCTGCTTACGTGAAAATGCCTCGACGACTGAGCCGAGATTTGAACCAGGGTCCTCTCAATTACGAGGCCATCACGCTAGCAGCACGCCATGGAGCCCACTGCCCAAATTTCATTGCTACTGCCCAAATCCGAAAAACTTAATTTATGACTGGAATTTATGGCTGACTATAACAGATTTCTATAATTAAAGCTGTTGATCTCCAATGTGAAATAATTCAGATGAAATAACAAAGATGACATTTCTTTGGTAGTGGTTATCGAGTATTAGCCCTTGACTCTGTGCCTATTCAAAGTCCTTGGGGACAATATAACATAGATTACTTTTTTAATGCTGTGTCATTATTGAATCGAAATTGCAGGAGCCTGGTGAAAAGCTAAATTAATAATCTCCTCTACGACACCAGTAGCATCTCTGCTTCGTAATAGAACTTCCAACATTTCAAGCGTACATAGTGTTGACTCAAAATATAACTTCTATTTTCTCTCGTTTTCCCTTCATCCAGTAATTTAATCTTTCACTTACCTTAAAACCCCTAGGATCATCTCGTATTTATCCTTAGGCTACTAGTATTCAATAATATTAGTTTATCTTGTTAATCTAACAATCATTTGGTGCGTCTGGGGGAAGTTTCCGCAATTTCTATGATAAATAAAAGGGCAAGAAGAGTCGAATAAAAATGATTACAATCGATTCGAGACGTTTAAGGTTTGCATCCACCATCAGCTAAAAGGAAGAATCTTGAATGAGGAATATATCGTTCAAAAAATTAAAATTTTCTCAGCACAAAATAATTAAAATACAAATACAGGAGATTAACGCTAATCATAATCATGATTTAAGGCCAGCTAGTGAATCAAAACTAGACTGATTGTTAAGGGGAGGTATCATTCTAGAAATACATAATAATTCTAAGATTCCATGGTTCACGACGTTAGATGCACGTCTTATTTTCATAAATAGACAAGATTATTGTACAAATCACTAGGTTCCGCATGCTCCTGCACAACTGAGTGACGTGGATTAGTTTAGAGGGAACCAGTTTTAATTAATGCACGCCACAGTGTGCACAGAAACTCTTGATCTTAGACTATGTGTGGTCATGTCCACGATATCTGATGCACAGCGTACACAACTGTATTTGAATATCAAAAAACATTGTTAAAAAATTGCACATCAGGAGAAAGCTTATCCCTAAAGTTGATAAAAGATTCAATATTGAATTTGTTTAGAACTACTTTTTGCAACTTTACAGTAGAGTGCAAGTAGTTTCAATAAGTGTGTCTGGAGTTTCTGTCTCGTAGCTTATCATTAACATCATTTCAAGGCTGCTAGAAGACCTACTGCACTGCTACAGCTCAAACCTAAAGCTCGAGTAAAGAAATAAAACGTACACTTAAAAATCCATGACGATATTATTTCCGGTTCTAAATCAAGTTATGGTACACCCGAGAAGCTTATAACTTTTAAATAATATTCGAATTTACGAACCAGACTAACAAGAGCGAAACTCAAGCCACATATTGCAACACACAGAGCTCGGGTAACGCCGCCTCTTGGTTCAAAATGAACTCATTCCGCGGGGAAACTGGGCAGGAAGACATAATTAAGTGCTTCATTTGAATTGCTAACGGCTGCCGGCTCGCGTAATTCATCTTATTTTTCACCCGAAGAAGAACTTGAATGAGAGATGTTTTGAAGGCCTGCAATCTGGTAATGGTGAGAGCGTCTCCGTATTTCCCAAGGGAATCTCACGTCGCCGTGCGGGGGAGGACTTTCAGGTGATGAGGTTGTCTCTGCTTGACCTTTTGCAGTCCGAATTATTTTCTAGTGGGCTACTGTTTTTTCACTGGAACAAATTTTCACATGAAGGCAAATTAATGCTACATCAGGGGTGAAATAAACAAAAACCAGGAGGATAGTATTTTTTTGCGGTAGACTGTATTTTTGTCTTAACAAACGCATAGCATGAGTATGAAAAAGTATTGATATCGAGAGAACCGAGTTTGGCATGTGGTGCAGTAAAGCTTGAATGATTTTTTGGAAGGCTTTGTTTTGTCGTCGTTATGAGTGTTTCTGTGGGGGTCTGTGGGGGTCAAGGCCTATGTTAGAATTGATTTTGATATTTTTCTCATATCGGGTAATTTTTATTCCTATGATGATCGATGTTTTTGTATTACTCATAGCGTAATATACATAAATTCCATTAGATTCAACGTTGAACGATCTAAAAATGCAGTTTCAATTACAATGCTCAAACAGAATAATCACCATTCGCTTTTATTTACAAAGGCTTAAATTTTGTCTATTTTCTAAAATTTTGCGTACAATTTCTTGCTTATCGAAATTTTGCGACCAGACCTTGGCCAATTAAGCCTGTTTTTCAGCCTCATCCTAACCTTTTAACCAAAACCTTTTTCGTAATTTTAAGTTTGAACGGTTGTACTGTAGATTGCTTTAATAAACATTTGCTGACATAACATAAGTAACATACTACAGTCGAAGAGAATGGTTGCTTTCCTAACATGACTTGCGTTGTGAATGCAAAGTAATATCGTGCAAACTTTACTGAGTTTAAGCTATGCATAATTCATTACAGATTGTACGCCGGGTAGGTCTAGAAAGGCTCTATTAAAAACGTACCCAGGTTCTTACAAAAAATCATACGCAAAAATTGCAGAAATTCATTTGCTTTTAGAAAATGCATTGTCAGAAAATCATAATCATTTGTCGGATTTCCAGTGGACGATGCTAGTTACATATGGGTTCAAATCAGCTAGGACGGCTCTAGTGTGTCCTATTTCTAGAGCAGTGTGTCTCGGGAAGTATTCTGTTTTAATTTATCTTGAAGTTTAATCATGTTAACGTATCAGGTTTCATTTCAAGTTTAAACAATTAATTCTTATAAATTTTATATAGCTCAAAAAAAAGAATAATTTTGGAACTTTTTACTACTTATAGCTTTTGGTGGTTTTTGACCTATCATAGTTTTTTCCGAAATTCCTTTGCGTATTGCATAATTTGTAAAAAATTTCATCATAATTTTTTCGTAAATATTCATGCAAGTTGAAAAAAAGTATTAATTATTACTCTTGAATTCGATGTTATTTAAAAAATTTAAAACATCTAATGGTTTTCGGTCAATTCAGAAATGTGATTTTATTTGGGCACGAGAACAACAGAACAGAACGAGTAACAGAAATTTGCAAGTGTAAAATGTTAGAATTAAATATGTGCAAGAAAAAGTTGAAACAATATGGAATAATCTTAATATTTAATAACTGGTAACGCTGACCTAGCGTGGATTTTTTTTAGAATTTTATTCCAAAGAATGATGAGCTTACATCGATTTTAGAATTCCATGTGAGAGAAAGGTGAACTATTTTGAATCTTGACTTAGTAAATTTACTGAACTGCAAATTTACATTTATTTCCTGTAGTTAGCATAAACTCGGTTCAGTCATTCAATCTAGAGAATTGAAAAATAATTATCTAATATTTACGACCATGGAAAATAACTCCAATCGGCGCAATCTATTCTACTGAAATTTGTGGTTATATCCACCTTTCATATTCATGCTATGCTTATAGACGTTTCAGTGATTATTTTTCCAGATGAGATATTACTTGGAATATCGTCATATGGAGTACAAAATAGCTACTATTTTGATAATGATTGGCTTAAGGAGTTCTTCACATTTTCAACGAAATAAATAAACAACAAGCAATGGATAAATATCAAAATTGAAAAGTTTAGAATATATCTTCAAGAAATTGGAAAAAATCCCATGTTTCTGCTCGCACTAGTTTCAATTGACAAGCACCTTGCCGTCATCGAGAAATTTTATCCATCTATCTCATGTTGCTAGGCACAGATGCACAAGGACAAGCGTCTCTCACAACTCGAATACTTCGAGTTGAATTGGGACTCCGGAACTTTCAGATACACTGAAGACATATTGTTCTCCAAGTAATCATGCTGAATATTCTTGGCTGGTAGGAGTTCCTTCTTCGCGCTAGTCGGTGTCACGACCAACTTAGTATTACCAAGTCCTTCTCTACAAAGCATTACTCTCTCAACTTATTGTCAACTTCACGGGAACAGGACTCACACTACGACAGTTGTCTCGAACTTCCGTGCATTTCGGTATGAGTGAGACGGGGGAAGCTGCTCCTCTGGAACTGCTTTAATTGGGACTGGTAATGAATTAATTTCGGAACGGGATATGGGTCTTGAGCTCAGTAAATGATATACGGGGGAGGACCGAAATGTGCTTGGCATATACGAATATCCTTGGCATCATTATGGTATGAATATTAGTTATTGAGCGATCGGTGCTTGTTGGCAGAAATTATAATTATGCTCAATGGGTTCAGTAATATTTAAAAAAAATCCTCGTAGACCTAGAATTCGATTTTACATATTTGTTGAAGATGGATAAAATTTCCGATTGCTAGGAGAGGCCACTGCTGGAAAAGTCTCTTCGATGCATGATTCTCATACATCATTTGGGCAAGTTATGCAAATTGGAATAAGTCCTTCGTCGCGCCATTGTACGACTGACGTGAATATAAAGTGTGTACTTTGCTCACCTTGGTAATCTGGTCGGCCTCTTTTCTTCATGCGGCTGTATAGTACCGAAGCAAAAAGATCAAAACGATGGGAAGTAAATCTCGAAATCTGATGCTACCTCTACTACGAAACAACGGAATGTGTTATTATTGGGCAATAAAGTTCTTAATGTAAACTATGTTCAAAATGTAGAGTTTATTCAATCAATTCTGGAAGGTCATAGTACAAATTCTGTAACACTTGTGACAAATAGGTGATCAAAATGACCAGAATGACAATCAAAATCCCATTAATTTCATGGATATAGTGTATAAATAAGAAAATAATGTGCAAATTTTTTATTATTTCATATTTTCAATTGCCCCATACTTTCAAATACAGGATAACATCTTTTGTCACAGGAATGGTTTAAAGTTTAGCACTCATTTTCAGATGTTTTCTTCCATTCCTTTTTCAAATTGTTCCATAGTTCAGCCACATACATATCTTGATTTATTTACCTTAGATCTTTCATTTAAAAAGCTTCCGTACATTCTCGATGTGATTCAGGTCTGGGCTCTGAGCAGGTCATTCCATCACAGTAATATTTTCCTCAAAAAGCAACGTTGCAACAGATTTTGCTGTGTGACCCAGGGCATTATCCTGCATAAAAACAAATGGCTGATTAATTACAGTCCTCAGGCTAGGTTACGGAATTATATTCTACTGCATTTACTTTTCATGTAACATAACAAGAGGTCCTGTACCAGTAACGGATATCATGTCAAAGACCATGTTATTCCTCTTACGAACTTAACTCTGTTGTTAGTGCCCTGGAGAATATCGTTCCTGAGGACTGCGTAAAACGAACTTTTCCCATAAGAGTGAAGCCAGTTAAATTTGGGTTCATTGCTGATATGAACACATTAACCACTGTTCTTCAGTCCACGTCACGAGTTCAGTTACAAATTTCCTCGTAGTTTTCTCGTCCTTCTCGAATATGAAAGGCTTCATGGCGATACACTCAACAAAACATATTGATTTTATTGAGTCTACGGGAGACAGTGTGCCTTGGAACATTAATGCATAGCTTATCATTTCCTTCTTTTGAAATATCGTTTGCCGTGACAGATGGATCCCGTTTGGCCAGTTTACAGAACCATCGATGTTCCCTTGCAGTAGGTCTCCTTGGCCAGCCAGATGATGTCGCGGCTTTACATGACCCTATTTTCTTACTCTGCCAGGGTACAATGAACATTTTTCCTAGACATTCCCATAGTCTCTGCAATATCTCTAATTGAGGTCTATCTTTATTACGTAACTTCGCTACCTTTTTCCTCGCGTTTAACGATGTCACTGGCTTAGCGGCCATGTTGATTGTGCAAGAGCCCTGACTTGCGTTTTATCGAATAATTTACAGGGTAAAATATATTCGCCAGATCCAATAATTTCAACAAGATTTACCTTATAATTTAAAAAATTGTTGAAATTAATGGGATTTTGCTAATTTTGCTGATCATTTGATCACTTATTTTTCACATGTGTCATGTGTGGAATTGGTACTATAACTTTTTCAAGATCGATTGAAAGAACTGCGTATTTTAAACATATTTTATTTACAATGATGACTTTATTACCCCATAATTATACATATGCCGTTATGTTTTGTACAAACGGCTACATTAGATTTTGACTTCTTACCATCGTTCTGATCTTTTTAATCGGTGATGTATAAAAACACTGCATATAACTGCAATAGGAACCATTTACTCCGTGTTCTCATACCAACAGTCTTACTCCTAAACACTATTTGTTCAAATTAGGAGAACTGAACTATATAATAAAATCCTATTGTTGTTATTCTGTTAGCATGTTGATAGATTTTCCATCGCAGGGTAACTGACCTGAACTTTTCTTGCGCATCCTGTACTTTTCTGGAACATGGAAACTTCGTACCAAACTGCAACGCTTCAATTGCCAATCAAAACGTCTTCTGATGATGCACTCGTGCACTCGAGGCTGGTGAGGCTTGGAAAACTTTGCAACGCACCACATTGAACCAAACAGTGATTGGCATCGTTAATTTTGTGTACAGATTTTGTATTTTAATTCCAAATCTGGAGTTAACTGGAATGGAAAGGAAAAATTACCATCTGTGTGGCGTCGAGATGTAGAAAAGTTTCCCAATGGACTCAAGCATCGAAGAATCTTTTACAACATTTGCAGCCCGCCGTTCAGTCATTTATTTTGAGGGATACATTACATTGAGTCAAATTAACAGATTTTTCGATATCTTTCCAGCGGAAAACGGACAATTTTGGACTAACTTTATTCACACCAGTTGAAGGAGTTCATTCGAGAGTGGTCGGTTAGTACGGTGAGCAAACTCGTGTCAAGTTTTTGTTGTCGTAAATCGATCTTCTGAAAGCTGAAATATTTGATTCGGATAAATACGAGTCAACTCTTCTTACCGGAAAGGTATTGAGGTTCATTTTAGCCTCATGCGTTGATCATCAGTCGCTTCAGGTTCAGGATTTTATCGTCTATTATCGCTCTTACTTTAAGTTCGTTGTGGTTTGGATTATAAGTCATAAGGTGAATGTATTATTCAGTGGGACCAAGTTACTGCCGAATTCTAACGTCTTTTGGTGATGAGGATATTAAATCGTTGTTTTTACCTCGTAAAATGTATGTTTACGTCGGCTTCCAATATGATTTTCTTGCCACCCTGTTGAAAAATTTATGAAATTATGAATAACTATACTTGGGTGACGACAACTACAGATACTTATGGAGCCTAGTTTTTATGGAAAAATAAACTAGGCTCCGTGTAATCGAACCTTTTAGGATATTTAGCTCCTGTTCTACGGCAACACTGAGCGCGAGAAAAAACGTAATGCAATTTCTGGTTGTGGTTTCAATGATATGAGGTGAGTATAACTACATAATGCAAGACAGTTAATTTGTTTTCGGTGGCTTCGAAAAGCATAAACTGGAGAAGACTGGAGTGGGATTGAAAAGCTTGGAGAGCTCTCACAAATCCACATCTGTTCTGTGGAAATCGATCTCGAAGATGGCAACACTGCATGGAAACATTCTCGTTCGATCGACGCTGTAATCAGACTCGAGATCTGGGAGCACTCTCCCATTACTTACGAGATCAATTATTTATATTATACTTTAGGACACGACAAAGAAAGAAGAGGTACAAGCGAGCAATTTTTGCTTATAGAGAACATAACATTTGGATGTCGTTTAAGCATATTGAATGTAGGTGCAAGGAAAATGCCAACTATGGGTTCTCTGAACATTCTCGAAGGCAATTATCTTGCCTTTATTGGCGACACTCATTCGCTGGTTCAATTTATTGCTCTATAATGGAAGTTGTAGCATCGCATCAGGGCTTGCTCGGTCCGCTGGTTTTATTCACCGTTCAGATGCAAAAAACGCATTCTAAATTGGCCGTGAAATTGGCCATGCCGAGAATTTATTCAATTCTCCGACTCGCTTCTGTTCATTTTCAAGTCTTCGAATAAACCTAACTCTAGAAATCAATATATTATTCATCAAATGCAGAAAATCACTCTAGCACTGAGGGAAAATATTGTTTACGAACAAAATTTTTCCATTTAGAACAACAGGTCGTCATGGCTAAAGCTGCTCTAATTATGTGAGTACGCCGAGATTTTATTAAACAGGTCGCATCGCTGCCTGCTAGCTAAAATATTAAATTTATTAATAAATCTTGACATTATCCGGAAGACTGGATGCAATTCGCTAAATTCAGCTGAGATATTATGTACGTCCCCTGTGTACAGCAGAATCAGTTTTGTTGATCATATTGACCGTGAAAAAAGTTATTAACACTTTAAGCGCGACGTGTGCCATATGTGGTCACGCGATCATCTAACCTAACCTAACGTAACCAAAGGGCCAACACATAGGAATACAAATTTGTAAGTGTTCATGAAATTTGTGTTCATTATTTGAATAAGCTAGTTTAGATTAGAAGGAAAATGAATAGCCTAACCAAATTTGTGAAAACAAAATCCTTCATTTTTACATCCGCAACGGAAATAATTGCCAACATGAAATTTTACCTGTGTGGAGAACCGCACTTAAAGTGTTAAATATGATGGCATTTCCCGTCGAGCGGTAGAAAAGAGACTGGTGTATTCTAATTTAATAGGCACTAGTTTCAGCGAGTTGAAAGTTATACAAAAAAATAAACGTGTATTACAAGCCGAATGACCAAGCTGGCTTAAGTTCATCTTTGAGTGATGATCTTTCGCATGATTGCCTCTTATTTTAATAACCATTACGTCAAAATGAAGTTCCAAAAGCACGTCTAAAATTTTCACGTGTGTGTGTTCCCGTAAGCCATGTTGATGTCCAAGCTATGCTCCATTACTTCCATCTTTACATACCATGAATTACACCTCCAGTTCTGTGAAAAAATTCTGTACTGCTAGGAAAAATGCCTCTCACGGAGCGCTGTTTCTAACACAGCGACAAAATACTACGATCTTTCATTTTTGCGCTTGAATTTGGGGCTCTGCGACGATGCTTTCGAGAGGCTGAATTGCTTCGGTTTGGAAAACAATGAGGCGCCTCTGGTGGAGCGCAGAGGGGCTGCAGCTCATCCATTACTGGGGGCAACTCGAGCCTTCAGAACTTGGGGCGGCGGCGGCTGCGTGACGAGCGGACGGGACCTCCTCTCAATGCGCGCCGGTCCGCCGGCCCAAGATCTCCGCCACAGCCAAACACGGCAAACTTTGCGCTCTTAAATCGCTTCTGCAGCGACCCAGGAATTTTAGAATCAAGCTCCTCGGATGTTGTTCCCGGTTGAAATTTTTTTTGTGGTGGGGGGGGGGTTCTGGAAGAGAGGTTCAGGGTGACGTCCAAAGTACGAAGTTCAGTATTTCTGTACATTTAATTAAATGATCTACCGCGAAGCTAATTAGAAGACGGCAGTGGAAATGAAGTCTCTAAGGCCTCGCGTTAATGAGCTATCTTACGGGACATTAGAATATTAAGTTTAACCTACAGATAAAATTCATTTTAGCGTCAGACAAAAGCGGCGCAGGACAATTGAAATGGCGTACGAGAATAAACCGTAACTATTCTAAGAATTGTATGTATTTGTGGTATCGATGAACGGTATTCCCAGTCTCCGTATTCTCTGACGTGGGAGATTGTTCTCCTTGGCCTGAGAGTAGAAGAGCGAAATAATTGTGTTGATTCTTGAGCAACAGCCCTAATGGGACACACTCGCACGAAGTTGCTTGTGAAAAGCCCTTCACACGATCAGTCAATTTCTGAAGACATTGTCGGAACACACCCAGATAAGGGCATCGAATGCTAACTTTGCTCTCTATTCTGGAGTGAGGTCGGCAGTCAAGGGACGGTACAGTCAAGGGCGTAGCTTCATGCAGGTAATTCGTGGCGTATAACTGATGCGCGAAAACGTTATGATTGTTCTACATAGGGGCTAGCATATTAGTACCGAACGCATATATAGGAGGTCAAATATAGCAAAATGCAACCTTTTAAAATTTAATCATATTCGAAGGAAAAAGTTCACATGGTTCCTAAGCAATTGTACATTTCCTTGCTGGCTAACGTGTGTGTAGTGTCAAGTGTACCTAAACGTGCCCCCAATATGAAGACGAAGCAAGTTTTTTGTGAGCACACTTTTGATACTAATTTGTTCCTCCAATTATTTCCCAAGCGAAGATAGAGCGTTAAATCAACACAATTGGACAACCTGTCGCCTGCGCATCCGCATTGAGATTATACGAGAATTTTGGGACCTCGAATTCTTCTTGCCGTACTTGACTCGAACCAAATGGATCATGGTGGTACATGAAGTGCGTTGGGAGCTTTAACAATTCGCTTGCAAGAAATGTTTGCAAAATCAGCATTTTTGTGAAAGGGGTGAACTGACTCTGAGTGCTTGGATGAGATTTTTGTGAATTAACTGTCGGAATCATACGCAATGTACTGCAAATTTCGCCACCAAGCTGACGTGTACGAGGGTATCACATCGTATTACCTATGAAGAGTGTTCCGATATCAGACCAACATTAATTTTTATGAAAGTTGTGAAAAGATCTTGAGAGAGAATTTTAATTTGAGACTTAATTAACTTCAGCTGCGGGCAGCGCTTTGATCCCCGTTTGTGGAAATGAAAAAATCAGTAAAGATAGCAGCGATCTGGGCCGAATCTAACTATCCGTATTTTGCTGCGACGTCTATAATTACATGTGATTTCTTCTACCCGAGCGGGGAGTTTGCCGCCGGAGAGCTGATTTTGAGAGCGTGGCTGAAGAGTTTCTCTGGGGCGGTAGTCTTCGTGTGATGATTTCGATTCAAGGATTGGCTAAACATCTGCACTAATTAACTTTTGGGAAGCGAAATGAACAGAACAAGCGAGAACTTCTCAGAACGATGTTTTTTCTTCCATCGAGCTGATGAGCGAAAAAGAGCATGAAAATATATAAAGAGTTGTTAGTATTTTATTACCTATACGTATGCATTACTAATGTGCTTGACAAAATTTTGGTAGAATTAACGAAGTTCATTAATTCTAATAACAACAGCTATTCTTCTCCTGCGCTCTCATAATCTGCGAATTAGGAAAGTTAATTTTTTCGCTTGTAACTTTTTACCTAGTTTGACGTGTTATTTATAATTTTCGTTCTAAATTGAAGATGGGTTTCCAGGAGGTTGTCGACATCCTCTGCATAAATTCTACTGCGGCGCTGAAAGTTTTTTGTCCTTAAAACGAGGTTTCGGGCTCCGTGGCACACTGGTAGCGTGTTCAGCTCATAACTGGGAAGTGCGGGTTCGAATCCTGGATGGGCAAATGAATTTTTGCGAAACCGCGGAGTCCTTTCCATGGAAAAGGAAGTTTGAACTTCGCATTGCTCACAGCCCTCACGTGTCAGTAGTGCAGTAGTAATAAGGCATTGCAGCCCCGACGATGTACTGCATGCTGCCTGTGTTGGAGTTGACCAAGTTTCGTGTGGGACCCTTGAGAAATCCTTTGACTTTTAATTGCCCACGAAAATCTGTTTATTCATCATCCAGTTAATTCTACAACTCAGCTCCAAAGACGGGACTGGGCCTTATTACTGATTTCTTTATCGTAGTGTCAGAAAACCTGAGACAATATTTAAGCTTTCTGGTAACGTCAGTGATACGACCATTCGTTTAGTTGATCTACGGTACAGTAAAAGCCCTTCACGTAAGCTCGGTTCTGAAATAATTAGGGAAAAATTCTAATCATAGGTAGATTGGTTAATTCATTTGTGAACTGGTGGTATGAATTAAATTTCATGCTTCGTATTCGAATAATTCGAATTCAATAACCTTTTGTCATTAGAACAAGCCGAGGCTTTGAAGTGCGCTGAATTTAAGCAAAGAGTTGTGTGGCCTACCACAGCGTCTACATGACATTAACGTTGTAGACGATGCGTTCACTACGACTACACTCTGAATCTGTTGTAGCTTTAGTTACGTTCCTCACTCGGTGCTAGGCTCAGATGCATAAGAACAGAAAAAGAAATAGTCAGTCAGGCTAGGAGAAAATCTTTCACTGCTCACAGAGTGTGGAGGAGAGAACTTGAAGTGTTGGACGAATGACGACGTGACTCTAAATTAAACCCAAGATCACTTCATGCATCCATGCATCTATGAGCTTGGTTCCTCGTGATTAATCGGTGATTAATCGTAATTGTCTCGTCCATGTTTGTTGACGAACATGGACGTTATCTGAATTTGGAGAAACACAAACCCGAACATTCCGCTGGTTGGTTTAATTAGCGGTCACGTCGGAAGAACGTAGTGCGTTGTTCATTAACGAAGAGCTGGTTAGGCTGCGGTTAGCGAGTTACTCGTCAGTGCTTCCTGCGAGAAAGCAATCTGATTACCTCGACATGATCTGCAGGACTAATGAAATTCGCTCTACCTGCCCCCTGGAGATGAACATTATCCAAATTAATTCCGTCTCTGAGAGAATGCAAAACGTTTCTACTATTCGATAATTCTCGTTGTTAGTAAAGGCTGCGCAAGAACCATAAGCCCATATAAAAAACTGAGTTTTCATAAAACAACGTGCATGTACATTTAACAAGAAGGTCGATCATACGAAAGATAGGGAATTCACGTGTAGTTTACATTGCAGTAATCAATGGATAAAGCTTGGGGCGCGAGGAAAAAGTTTGATTTCAGTGCTTCTCACGTTCGTCTAAAATTTGAACTGACCTAACGGTGACTTGTCTTTCTGCATATTAAATCCTGGAATTGATACTCACGAGTTGTGTTCGACAAAAGTGGGGTTTTCTCTTGAATTTGTGTGAGTTGAGAGCAGGTGAAGTGAGCTCCGACGCTCTGAAACACGTCGCAAATGTTGTGCACGGTTCACTATTAGGAACAATGTTCATATGTTGTGCACGGTTCACTATTAGGAACAATGTTCATATGTTGTGCACGGTTTACCATTAGGAACAATGTTCAAATGTTGTGCACGGTTTACCATTAGGAACAATGTTCAAATGTTGTGCACGGTTTACCATTAGGAACAATGTTCAAATCGATAGCGTGCAGCAGGTGCTGGAGCCAGCAGTAGGCAATCTTAATTACTCATTAGGCGTTCGGATATGGCCTGGGACCGATTGAACGTAATAATCTATTTTGAATATATGATACATGCAGACATTATTAAATTTGACCATTTTTAACTGTCTGTTGAGTTTGAATAGATAGTTTATTTTGAACTTTCAATACCGGCAGATATCATGGAATTAATCTTTTTTGAATTGATTACCAAACTAAATATTTAGTTCATTTTGAATCATCAATACCTGCAAATATTATGGAATTAGTCTACTTTGATTTGTTTATGAAGCTGAAAACATAGTCTTTTAAATTATCAATATCTGTAGACTTCATAGAATATCTACTATTCACCTAATGCATCGATATCGAAAAGTTTTCGAACGATACCCTGGTATGGCTGAATACTTCTCGAATGAATAATGATCATTGCAAAATCACAATGCCTGAAATTGAAAATATACGTAAATAGAGCTTGTTTTCAGCAGATCCGTTCCAAAATTTTAAAGGAAGAAAGTCCGCGGTTAATTTAATCAAAAAATTATATCGACTACGCTCATCTTCAGACGGCTTAGTGAAAGAATTTTGAATCAGAAATTGTCCTAGTCATATCGGTTAGGATCTGTGATCTGGCATCACTCAGTACCACTTGGCACCTCTCAGGACCATTCGGGACCACTTGGCACTTCTCAGGACCATTCTGTACATCACAGGACCACTCGGAACCTGTCATGACCACTCGGTGCCACTTAGTACCTCTCAAGACACTCGGCACTTCTCCTCACCATTCGGTACCTTAACGGTACTGCTGGTAACCATAATGGCACCACTTGATAGTTTTCACGGTACTCCTCATTACTACGAGGTACAATTTAGTACTAATAGTTACTACTTGGTACCAATTGACTTCTTTCAGCACCACTCACACTCAGCACCATTTAGTACCCCTCAGCACCCCTTAGCACCACTCAGCACCACTCAGCACCATTCAGCACCTCTCAGCACCATTCAGCAC